>JAFVLL020024443.1:45255-111820 GCA_021397915.2 Tor tambroides | reverse complement strand
TGGTGTTTTTTTTTTTTTTGTTTTTTTTTTGTTTAACTGTTTTAAGCAGTATTTATTTTTTTTTTCTCTCTCTTCTGCTCTCATTCTATAATGATATCTGTGACACAAAATAAAAGGTGGCATACTGTCAATTTTTGATTTAATGATGGAAAAAAGTAGACTGAAGACCCTAATGTGGCTACTATTGTAAATGGGCACATGAGCAATAATTTCATCTCCCAGCTTGTTTTTATAACATCAAGACCTTTAACTGATGTAGCTACATTGTGGTATTAAATATTTTTGACTTCAATAAAAAGTTAGATGTTTAGATATTAACCCACAAAGTACATTTTTAGATTACATGACAATATTTTACTGCATTAAGAGAATTTCATTTTTAATGTAAGACTCTACCAATGTATGAGATGCATACAGTATCTTGGAAAATGTTCTCCAATGGTTAGACCACATGATACTGTTTATGGTTTTAAGTATACAGTTTAAAGACACATAATCAGTGACCTAAACAGGAAAAAAAAAACATCTTGCCTCCTTCAAAGTTCACTTTCACATTTATTAACAGATTTGGCTATACAAGATTATATAGTCAGTCCACCTGAAATTCAAATTTGGCAAACAATAAAAACAAAAATCCATAAAGTTCAAGTTTAACAAAAGATAAGAGTCTTATAAACCTTCTACATTTCCAACAGTCCCTAATATGCTGCTGTATGATGTTACTTCAGGTCCAGAAAAGGTTCATTTATATATTGTGCAAATATTTTGCAAAGATACCCAAGAAGAACAAAACACCTTATTTTCAAAAGTATTTTATTTGCTTTTAAAGTTAATTTCAATAGGTCTGTCAAATACTGTACCAGTCATAACTGGGCCATTGTACCAACTAATTTTTTTTTTTTTTTTGGACCCCTTAATCCTTAAATTAGCAAAACTATAATATTTGTACAAAGCGAAACATGCAAGTAGAATTTTTTTCAATGTAGACAAAAATGTAGCTGGAGAGAAAAAAGTATGTGTCATCTTCTCAACCCATAAAAAGAAGAAATTTGTCATCCTCAACAATGGTTCATATTCTAGTTGTAGGTGGTGATATAACAAATACTCATTCGTCCCACCATGAAAATAAGCACATTTAGGGTTGCAAATGAGACAGAAGAAAAGAAAAATGAATGGGCAATATATAAATACTTAAAACATGCTCAACTTGCTCTCTCTTTAATCATCCAGCTCATTGGTGGCTTCTCCAAAAGCACTTATGAAGCAGACGAAAGTTCCATACGTCAGCTTTCCACCTGGCCGTCCCGATTCCTCCAACATAGCACATATCTGTGCTCATCGCAAGCTCCGACCACGATACATGCCCAAGTGTCTTCCTCGCACTGGCTACAGCTGGCTGGTCCGTCAATCGAAGGCCATCAATGTCCTGGAGAGAGAATACAACCAGTGCTGTAAGGAGAAAAAGAATGAACAACGCTGTGCTGAAAAGAAGGTGAAGAGAAAAAATCACAAATGATTCAGAGTTCAATTCACAATTTCAGTTTCTGAACTCATGAAGCTGATTTTTGTCGCTCAAAAGTAGTAATAGTCATGAGTATCTCTTTGTATCTGTTTCAGTGGAAGAAGATGGTTGATAAGTTTTGTAAAGATGAGAGGAAAACCAAAGGACAGCAGTTTGAGTGTTGTGGAAAGAAGAAGGGAGAAGAGCAGTACTCCTGTTTTGCAGCTTCTGCTCCAGATCCAGAATATAGATCCACTGATGGAGAACTCAGCACTCCTGCTGCTCCTCCAACCCTCGAGACATTATGCCATACACACACAGCTATCCAGAGCATGTAAGACCCTCTTCATTCAAAATCGCATGTTTAACTCAATGTTTTGTTTGCCAAGGCATTTATTTGTTATAAAATACAGTAAAACTACTTTAAATGCTTTCTGTTTTAATATAATATATATGTGCACGAGCCATTGGAGAAACTCATGTGTCATGTGTTTTATACTGCGAGGATATTCTGATTTTAGGTTCTGTTGAGTAACACATGCCATTGTTTTCTTAAAATATTTCCACGAGATAATATGCTGCTGTTTTTGTGCTTTTATTATCTATGTTTAGGTTTATCTATTTCCTTTCAGACAACACTGACCATGAAAGTTAGTCAAAACAAGGATAGTTAAAAAATAATCTCGGCGTGATTAACCTTGTGCATGGCAAAACATTGTTAAGGACAATGAAAGTCCAAATATAAGCTATATTTAACTAAAAGTCTGTTTTTTATTGTGCAGAGTTTAATTAATTTAATTCAAAGACATCTTATTTTTGGTTTTAGCAGCATGCACCAAACTGGAGGTACTGGAAAATGGAAATATTTCTAAAATATTTCAAGAATTAGTAACTGAAATCTAATTTATTGCCCACAGGAAGGGTTTCCCCTTTTCTGTGGATCGAATGGTTGAACGGTGCTGTCCTCTAGTGTTACAGGAGAGACCTGCATGTATAGAGGCTGAGGTAAAGCCAAGATTGCTGGATTGATGCATGATTAAATAAGCTTAATAAATCGTAAACAGTCTCTTTTTAAGAGAGCGAATGGCTAAAAGATTAAACACAGCAAAAATGCACATTTTCTTTATCTTATCACTGGCTCACTGTCTTTTTGTTAAAATTGTCTGTATTATTTTCCTCTAGCTTGACAGGCACCTGAATGATATGTGTAAAGTGAAGGAGCCGGTGAAGCCTCATTGTTGTGCACCCAAAATCAAAAACCGTGTCAAATGTGCCACAAAGCTGCTCCTGCGCTATATCGGCAAGGCGGATAAAGACAGCAGGAGGAAGAACTGCCCTCAGCTTCTGGTGAACTGAGTCAGACAGAATCCCTGATGCTATGAATGTGGATCATTTATACAGAACGCACACATTTCAATATATGTTTTGACAGTATCTATTTGATAAATGAAGTTAACCAGTTGACATTATACATACTCTTTTGGTTTCTGTACCCAATATTTAAAAAAATTACAAATGCGATGAAAGTATCGGTATCGGTACTCGGTATCGGCAAGTACCAAAAACAAAAGTATCGGTATCGGGCGAGTACTGGAAAAAGTGGTATCGTTGCATCCCTATAAATTACTAAAGTAGTCAAACCTCTTCATTAGAAGGGCACGACCCAATACTTTTGGCAATATAGTGTATGTATATATATATATATATATATATATATATGTTATGTTTATATGCCAAACATATTTATTTATAATATAAATTATATGAATATAAATATAGACATGTAAATATTTTCAAAATATATACTGTATGTATGTGTTTATATATACATAATAAATATACACAGAACACACATATATATTATGCAAACAAAAACTTATTTTGTATGCAATTATGTGAATGTGTGTGTGTATAGTGAACACACAAAACATACATTCAGACAACGATATAATAACTATAATAGACTATAATAAAGAAGGGGTGGTTTTCTTACATTTCAGGCATAAACAGCCTGACATAAACAACTTTGGGAGACCAGCTTGACCAGCTTAAACCAGCTAAGACCAGCCAACAATCATAGTGTGTTTTTTTCAGCAGGGAGTTGTCTCTTTTTAATTTTAAATAACATGGATTATAACATGTACTTTTTGGATTTATTATTTCGAATTTAAACAATTATTTTGTTCCCAGTGTGCAATGACTTCAAATGTCATGCATGCTCAACCTGTCCAAGATGTTATCTGTTCTGTGAACAGTTTTGTTATTTTTAGCACTGTGCATAAAGGCTTGGCGAGTTTGTTTCACAAACTAATGGGACGTTCACTAGGCAAGGCTGCTGTCAGTATCTAAAGCGCGGATTATATAATTTGGATTATACATTATAATTTGGATAAATTAGATGTTCGTATAAAATATCTAATAATAGATTGTGTAGAAAGTTGTTAGAAACGCTTTTTGTAGTATTAGTTATAGTGTCAGTTAAGTCAGCGACAGTAAAGGGTGCCAGAGAGTCAGACTGAGCGGAACCGGACACCAGTCTGTCTGTCTGGTTCCGGTGAGGGATCGGGTCCAGACAGTAAACCCGAATCAAAATGGCGTCCGCCGGTCCACCCGACACGGGCTTATCCGCCCCTCCAGGTAAATTAAATCATTATGTTTCTATAGTGATATGGAGTCGTGTGTGTTTTTGTGTTTTAATGTTGATCTGTTGCCATGGACCCACTGTTTTTACCAGCACTGGAATGATTCAGTGTGTTTACTGCCTTCAATCAAGCCTTTTGTTCTACAATAACAAAATACGTTTAATCTATTATAGATATTAGTTTGTAAATATAACATATATGTAACTTATTAGATATGTGTTTGTGTAATTTATTGAATTAGTTGATCTATGATGTGAAGGTTTTCCTGAAATAATCCAGATCGTTGATGTGGATCTGTGGCTAACATGCTATTAGCTAACTAGCCCAGCCATATCAAACAAATAACAGAGCTAATATTAAAATAAATAACCCCTACATTAAGAAATACAATTCGGTTAAGAATAATTTTGGTTGTTTTCTATTCAATTGGTTTGTTTTGGACTTGCTGCTCATTTGAATGAACCATTTTCTATAAATTTCTCCCTATGTTGTCGAGTTTCAACAACGCTAATTTCTTAGTTATTTAGAATTTCTTTGTTTTTTGAGAAAATTACAGATTTGTTTTTAAATAAGAGATGTTAGCGTTTGGTCAAATGTATCCAAACTGTTCAGAGATCTTCATTTTTTAAGTAGTAGGCTACTTCATTTGGTAACATTAAGTTTTTCATGAGAAATGTCATGAAAAATGACATGATATATGGAATATTAACACCTTTCTCTAATAAGACAACGACAAAACGATATTTAAATCGTTTTAATATGTAAAACTAGCTCAATGCTAGTTAAGTTAAATACTCAGGTTTAAGTTTGCATCAGTGTGCTAGTACTTTCCAGTCACACCCATAGTTATTGAATAAGGTACAATTAAAAATTTAAAATGAGTTTTATCGTTTAATGAAACAACAATTTGTGGTACACATAGTAAGCCAAATTAAATGTGTATGAATAGGGTTTATGTAACAGTGACACTAGGCAACATTTTATCAGTTTGATCAAGAGCTAAGGAGTTCCCTCAGTTGTGTGAGAAAATGTTTAGTTTGGCTTATTTGTTCTTCATAAAGATTTGCAGGAATTTATGTAAACTACTTTTGAAGTTTAAAGTTATTTAGTCACTTGGTTCTAATTAAACCGTGGCAAACATGTAATCTTAATATTTAGTACACATATTGTGTTTGAGAATGCTAATCTATTTCAAGCGTTCATCCCTTTGACACTTGAAACTGTTTGTGCATTAGCTAATTGGTTATTTATCATTAACGGTGCTTGTCCTGCGAGTGGTTATTCTCTTCAGCTCTCTGTCTGTCTTCATTGACCACCGAATAAAAATAACATCCCTTGGGAAATGAAGGGGAGATTGACTTCACTAGTATGAGGTGCTGAAGTCAATCAGGTGGTCATTATTTGGGTGGTTTTGTCTGTTAGCTCAGAATGTCATGGTATTTTGTGTGGGTAACCCACTTTAGGACATAGTGCTCTATTGGAAGTATTTTTAGTGCTCTCAGAGACACGCACACTGTCTTGATGATGGCCCAGGCTGTTCTTTTGCTCTAAATATAAATGTGAAAATGGGACAAAAATCAGCTCGCTTGCCTAGATGAAATGGGACAGACTGGTGAACATCTAAACCTCAAATCCCATCTCACAGGCAGCATATCTTTCCACAATTCATGACCTCAAATGTGTGTTTGTTTCCGTGTGCATGAGGTGGAAGATTTGTTCCCTACCACTCTTGAGAGAAAGTGAATCTCTTAAGCTTGGCCTAAATATAGACTAGCTCAAAAGATGAGCCATGTGTTCTCTCATAGTGGTCATTTCACTTGCTTCGTGGTTTAAGGATGTAATGCAAAACAAAGCCAGAATTTGTTAAAACAATGTTTTGATGAAGGATATTATACATTTATAATTGTGTTTTAATTTTGTAATATGCTGTTTAACAGTGTGTGTTTATAATTGTTTTGTTTTGGTGTTATTCATGTGTCATTACTATGAGACAACCTAAATTTCCCTCTGGGAAACCAGTCATCTGTCCGTTCGTCAATGCACTTATTCATCCGCCCTTGCACTAAACTGCCGTCCATCTATCCATGTACCCATTCATCAGTCCATGTATCCATCCGCCCACCCGTCCATCCTTCCATCCATCCAGTGCTCACTGATCCATCTGTCCATCTTCCCATTCTTCCATCCTTGTACCCATCTGCCCATCCATCCATCTGAACAGACAAACCAACACCCACTCATCCAAACAAACAAGATAAACAACCCAACAGCCGCACATCTGAATAAAGACTCACCCATCCCAACAAACAACCCACCTAACCAAATAAACAAACAAACAAACAAACAAACACCCATCCAGACAAGCAACAAACTCAGCCATCCAAACAAACAAACATTCACCCATCCAGACAACACCCACCCACCCAACCAAACAAACAAACAACAAACAAACACTCACTTATAAAAAACAAACAACAAACACCCATCCAGACAAACAACAAACACTGACCCATCCAGACAAACAACAATCACTCACCCATCCAGATGAACAACAAACAAACAAACACCCATCCAAACAAACACCCAACCAAACAAACAACAAACAAACACTCACTTATAAAAAACAAACAACAAACACCCACCCACCAAAAACAACCAAACAAATGCCCATCCAGACAAACAACAAACACTCACCCATCCAGATGAACAACAAACAAACAACCATCCAGACAAACAACAAACACTCATCCATCCAAACAGACATCAAACACTCGCCCATTCAAACAAACAACAAACACCCATCCAAACAACAAGCACTCACACTCACCCATCCAAACAAACAACAAACAAACACCCATCTAAATGAACACTCATCCAGTTTTTAAACCACTCAGAGAGATAATTTTAGCACACACTGGTCTAAGTGCTGATAGTTTGGTCCCCATTAAAATAACTTTTTTACCCCTACAGATCTAAGGACTCCATTTTGGAGGCTGTTGGCCTCTCGGAGAGGTACATGCATGGCTCTGTTGTGCTGTGTGATTTAGAGACTCTAAGTGCCAATTAACCAAAATGGCTTGTCTCTTGCATGGTCTCGTTTGCAGTGGCGATTTAAGCTTGATGACTGGGGGATCGGTGGAATGTAATGAAAGTGAAAGCTGTAACTGTGGCTCATCTGTTTGTGTAATTAGGGCAGATGGGAATAGGAACTGATATTTCAAACTGATGATGAAAGTGTCCAGCAATCTGTGGGAACAAGTAAATATATCACAGTTCCTGGACATTGCAACACTGGATAAGGTTTTACATAGGCCAAGTACACATCTTTCAGAAGTGACAACCAAATTCAAATACGGTAGTGAATCCCCTAATTTATAATTTTGTGCATGTATGGAACAGAACTCTTGAAACTGCGATGATTGACAAAATGATAACTGAAATTGGTTGTGGTTAAATTTGATTGTCAGTTCACCTTTTTGTGCTTAATCCTGTTCTGTACACACACAGTTCAGTAATTTATGGGAGTGGCAATCGGATTCTACAACCAAATTCATTCCCGGAAAATGTATTTGCAGAAATTCTGCTGTGTGTACGGAACTGAAATGAACGGAGCTGTTAGTGACGTTAAAGCCTTAGAGTTCAAGAAATTACAAGAAAGGAGGTACGTCTTGCCTCAGTGTTACCAGATCTTGCTTTTAAATATGGCAAATAATAACAAGCCTATGATAAACTTGCATCCAAACATGTTATCTTAGAAATAAACCACATACCAACAAATTGCAACCTGCACCTGCCTACATTATTATCACTATAAAATGGAATGCTAAATGATCTGAGCAAACAACAAGTCCAAAAATGCTTAAGAAGCATTGCTTATAATAAGTGGACATGGCAACCCTTTTAAGAGCCCGCTTTGTAAAGCAGCCTTCCAAACATAAACAAAACCTGACGGCTCTGTAGATGGTGGTTTTGTTAAAATCACAGTCTTTGGTCACTGTAGTATTACTTTGGTCAAAAATAGCAGATACCAAACTCACGAGACTACATAACTTTGCTTTGGTTACAGTGGTGTCGATTATTGCAATTTGAAAATGTAATTTTGGGGATTCATTCCCCTGTTTAAGTGCAGTTAAGTCACTTCTGAAACTGTACAGTGTGTACTTGACCACATTGTACTGGTGTTTATGCGTACTGGTCTGCGTCATGGTGAGATGGCAAGGTAAGCACTTGAATGCTGTCTCTTTTGAACTTCTCTCATGTCGTTCAGCCTTGACTTGTGTGACAATATCACAATTCCTTTCACATATCTTGATCTGCTGGCCATTGAAATAACCTTTATCTGTCCTCACTCTAACTTAAAATAGCCGTTGCTATTGGTTACTGCAAGAATTTTCTGTGGTTGGAAAGCATGTAAAAATGGGTGAATTACCTTCCATGCATTCTTTATGCAGTTACATAAACGTATCTGCAATGGCAAATATGTCTCATCTGTACCAAAAAGATGATCACGATACCACAGCAATGTTTTTCCACCCAAGATGGAAAGTGGTGCTGGTAGTCATGAGGTGAAGATCCTGTGCTTAAAGAGTTTGACTGATATGGTAAAACAACTTTTTTTCCTGGTGCAACCTATTTGTTGTTTGACAAATGGATCAATGAAACAGTGCTAACTTTTTGTCCTGTCTATTAATTTAAGAAAAGTTAAATTTATATTAAGTTAATATGAACTAATTTTGGTAAAAAAAAAAAAAAAAAAATCACAAAGAGGACCCTTGGAATATTACATAATTTGACCATTTTATGGCAAGGCATGGATTGTTGATGCTGTAAAATATCATGTGGTACAACTCCCTGAAAATATAATGATATTTATGAAAAAAATGATAATAATAAATAAAAAAATAAATAATGTTTAAGATGTTCACTCATGTATTCAAAGTTAAAGGAAAACCACTTTTTTTTATCTAATGATTACACCACAGTATTTTTTTTTTTTATACTGAAGATATTACAAAGATTTTTCCAACCGCATGAAACCAATATTTTTCTTAATCGTAGACATTTCTATATGTCATTTTCCTCATATGTTGTATGTGATATCTCAGATCTGGTGTGTGTTCACAGAGTATACAGTTACTATTTCTGTAGGTTGGATTCTAATCTTGATAGTGTGTAATAATATCAAACTCTTGGCAGGGTTGAAGTCGCTGTGCCGGTGCGTCTCAGTCTGTTTGTTTTGACGACAGGCAGTGTTGTATAACTTCTGTCTCGCCTGAAGACATGCGATCATTCTGAATCAAATGCAAAAAAGCATTGCCACACATTGCCATTATAAAAATATGAATTTGAGGCCTCCGTGTGTTTTAGACTGTGATCCTGTCCTGTGTTGTTTATTGAGTGAAGCGTCCGCAAAGCATCTGCTGTGACAGTCTGCTGATCGTCTGGCACCCCTGGTGTCATGACAGATTTTGCCCCCTGTGACATTGTCCTGTTGTAACAACTTTACCTTTTTTTCTAGTCAAATTTTGAATGTGAGACCTGAGACGTTTTCTAGTTTTTAGTATTACAGGATGTACAAAACTACATACACTATCATTTAAAAGTTTGGGGTTGGCAAGATTTTTTTGTCTAGCCTGCAATTATTTGATCAAAACATAATGCTGTAAAAACAATAATGCTGTGAAATATTGTCACAATTCAAAATAAGTTTTTAATTTTAATATATTAAAATGTAATTTGATGATTTGATAGCAAAACTGAATTTTCAGCAGCTGTTATTTCAGTCTTCAGGGTCACATGATCCTTCAGAAATCTTTCTAATATGCTGATTTGGCACTCGAGGAATATTTCCTATTATTATTAATGTTGAAAACATTTAATGATTCATGATTCGGTGATCATGATCTTTTTTTCAGGATTTTTTTGATAAATATAAAGTTCAAAAGAACCGCTTATATTTCAAATTACGACGGCGTTTTAGTGCCACGTTAAAAATAAAAAAATCTAAAATTACGAGATTAAAGTCGTAATATTTCGAGAATAAAGTCGAAATGTTACGAGAATAAAGTCGAAATGTTTCAAGATTAAAGTCGAAATGTTACGAGATTAAAGTCGAAATGTTTCCAGAATAAAGATTATAGTTATAATATTTTGAGATAGGCTATTCTAGCATTTTGCGTGTGTAAATGGCCCGGATTGGGAGCACCGGGATATTCCAAAGCCTCAGCTTTCAAAATATGTCAGTTTTATAGCGAAATACAAACAATATGTAGGCTATATTGCAATAATGTGTTTGTCAAGCGGCATGTGAGTCAATCAGTTTTCCGATTACAATAACAAACGACGAGACATTATTTTCATTATAAATTAGGCTAAACTGTTTTTATTTTCATGCGTTATGATGTTCCTTCACTTTTATATCTTGCTATAAACATGAAATAAAGAGCAAAAACACATTTATAATTTGTATTTCGTTATAAAACTGACAATTTGAAAGCTGAGCTGTGTGTAAAAGCAACAAAGCACAAAATTGATTACTGGTTGGCTGGCGCCCTACAAATAATGAATGGAAGACGTTAAATATTATGTCCTCATTTACAGTTTTATACCAAGACTAAAACAGTTTGTGAATAGTCACTTAACGTTTACAGTAGAAAAGACAACAATATAACTTATGTTAACAAATTTGAGTCCACTTCAACCTTTAGAACGTTTTATTGCTGTGTAATTAAACAGGTTATGCGAGGAATGAAAGTTGGGCCGCCACACATGTTTGCGGGTAGGTGGTGGAATTTTCACAATAATTTAATGAATTGATTCACATAAATACAGCCGATCTGTCACTTTAACATTACTTGAGCTTGAAAATCACAGGTATTGTAAGACACATAATTTGTGTTCTAATGCCCGCTTGATTTTGAAAGCTGAGACTTTGTTTTATATTAAAAGCACAGCTTAAGCTATTGCTATTGGGTGGATAGGCGCACTAAATAACGAAAGCATACTGTCCCTGCGAAAGTATGATACATGGTATGATTTCTACAAATAATCCCACATATATTTGCCGATGTATTAAAAATGGGTTAAATAAGAGAACTACAGCGCCCCCCAAAGGAATGTCGATTGAGTTTCTGAGTTGATGTTAAAATAAACAGTTGTTCCTGTTCAGTCTGTTAATAAATATCATATTGTTGATATTAAGCTGTTTCCGCGAGTCCTTAAAATTGACTCTTCCATCCCAGTAAGATGAAGCGGCCGCTCGGGCCTTAACAGTAAATCAATTCCGGTGGCCTGGCCACTTCTCCCGGTGCTCTCGTAATTTCGACTTTATTCTCGAAATATTACGACTTTATTCTCGAAATATTACGACTTTAATCTCGTAACTTTAGATTTTTTTTTTTTTTTTAACGTGGCACTAAAACGCCATCGTATCAAATAGACATGTTTACTAGCATCAAAAATCTCTTTACTGTCACTTTTGATGAGTTTAATTCATCTTTGCTGACTTCAAGTATTAATTTCATTTTCGACTCCAAACTTTTGAACCATAGTGTATAATTAAAAATTACTAGTAGATAGGCCACCTGAATGACAAATCGACTAATCAATAATATTAAAATGTCCAGTAATATTAGACTGGCTTCAGGTTGGAGGAGAGAAACAGCAGGAATTGTGAAGTTCATATTGTATTTTTTTTCCATTCCCTCCTCTGAAACAGTTTTTTTTTTTGTTCTTCTTTCTCTCTCCCTTCACCTTCAAAGGGTCCAGCGGTGTTCGAAAGATGACCATGACGGAGGTAAGACTGATCTCATGTTGGACTAGCCAGTTTTTGTAATTCATAGAACTTATTTCTTAATAGCTATTTAAATTCTAAATGTGGTGACTTTCGTTTATCATTTCGTCACTTCATTTTTTTTCCATTAAATCATGTTACTGTTCTTTTTAGATTTACTGGCATTAATCTATTTGTATCAGAATGACCTAACTGAAAGCGAAGCACATATTCAAATGCATACACAATCAGAGCAGAGATCATAACTTACACCTGATAAGTCTTCCCACTGCATAGTGGGAGAGGTAATCTTAATACGCTCCATCTGTGCTAAAATGCATGATATAATTCATTCATTAATTGGCTAATAGTCAAACTTAAATTTGATATATTAAATGAAAACATTGAAATAATTAACATTCAGTGTTTTTGAAATCAAAGTTCCTTTTTCCTGGTTTTCTAAACTGTTAATGTGTAACTTCAGCTTGACCTGCTGTTGTGATCTGAGCAACCAGTCAGTAAATATATGGATTTAATTCTCACAAATTTCATAATTTTCCCTGCAGAGGGATAAATAACTCTCAGTAATAGTTTTCATTTCATCTCTAGGTATACCTAAATGAAAGTTATGACTTGCCATTCACTAAGTGAGTCAGATGTCAATTATGCCATTTTAGTGACCATTTTAGAAGTGAAAAGGCATTTGATGCCATGCTGTATAGTAAATATAGTGATCTCTGAATGGTTAACATTTCCTTTTAGTCAAGAATTTATGCACAATATAGTACAGCCTCTTGCTTTATCGCTAAACAGATGTCATGTTCTCACTGGTTTCTGCACTCAGGGATTCAGTGCTTCATGCAAACATTTTCACCTTCCCTTGTTTTCTCATCTCAGTTTCTCATCTGTTAGCCAAACACTTGTAAAATCTCAGCTCAGTGTCCACAGTTTCATCCAAGTCTGAGTGTATTTTAGTTGCTGGACATTGGTAGAGGAATGTGAACACATGAGCCCTGCAGGCTGAAGTAAGCTTGACTTACTGTTACTGTGTTGATCAAACAGTCATGTGAGAAGGATATTGAACAGGGCAAATATTGACACACACACACACACACACACAGACAGAGCACTCATTGTCAATTGAAGATTCACATGTATCAAGGCAGTGAGAGGATGAACAGGAATGTGTGTGACTCAAGGAAACACCTGACAAACAGAAAGTTAAACCTGGACAGAGTTGAGGCCTCTTGAATCCCCTCTATTAACATGAAACCAGATGGGGTTTTTTCTGTTCCCCTTTTTGTTACTCATTTGTGTCTCTTTCTCTCTAAATAGGGGCCGGGATCATCTCAGAGTATGAAGAAGACCATCGGTCACCGAGGAGTTGACCCCACAGGAGAAACAACTTACAAAAAGGTCAGCTTGCAGTCAGATGTGTCATCTGATAACAAAGGAAAGGCAAGAGAGGGAAACTGAGCTATAAAAAAGAGGAATAGACCAAAGGGTGGAGTTGGAAAGGAAAAAGAGATTATAAAGACACATTCTGAAATGTCGATGATGATGCAAAATGAATATCACAGCGATTTTAAGGTACTTTCTATTTGCCCATTACATTTCCTGGACAGACAATAGTTTCATGATGCATCCTTATAATAAAAGCATTACGATCTATATCTGTCTCTTATTTAAACTTTAGTAGCAAAAACTGTTTTAAAGTTGATAAGTTTGATTCCTTTTCATGAACCTATGAAATGGTCTGCTTAAATCACTGTGACTCAGTGATTCATATTGCTTTAACTTTGTTTTTTATATTTGATGAATTAGGAAATTATTTTTCGTCTATATTGCATATCTTGTAAATATTGCTGCTGATTGATATGTATTGTTAAATTGATGCACACAAAAATATTAAATATTATTCGTAATCGTTGTGTCGTTTTAGTGATAAATTGTGTGGAAAACATGGCTTTTTTGCTAGAAGGACCATGTAAATATCATAGAAGTGGTACACAGGATGAAGGGCGATTATCAGGCACTTGACTTGGTTTGAATCTGTGTTGTTTTACAGTGTTGTTAGGATATACAGTATAATTATTCCTTTTATATGGGTTTTCTTGAACATTTGAAAATATGTATGACATATGTCACTTTTTTTAAGAGTGATTTTTTAAAAAAATGTTGTATTTTGCTATGCATTTACATTTTTGTGCATAAATTAAACATCATATATTTTTTTGCTTTTGTTGATTTAGTCTGGAAAACATGCTTTTTCATTGGATTTTAGTTGTTGGCTTAAGTATTTTGAATAAACACACTTTTTTAAACTACATCTCCCACTCACTAATAATGACACATTCCAGCATTTGTTTTTACTGGAAATTACAGTTTTATTATAAATGCATTATCTTCCCACACCACCTACATAACAGCTCATTTGTAGGTTATTTAAAACAACCATTGTGATACGCATCTAGTGATTCCCGTCTGTCCTCTCTGTTTGCACTTATTTCTCACGCATTCTCTCACGTGTTACACTTTATTTGTCTGTAGACAACGTCATCCGCCCTCAAAGGTGCCATCCAGCTGGGTATCACACACACTGTGGGCAGCCTCAGTCAGAAAGCAGAGAGAGATGTTCTCATGCAGGACTTCTATGTAGTAGAGAGCATCTTCTTCCCCAGGTGTGTACGAAAACATATCCCACCTGCGTATATATTTCCCAGAAATACTCAACCATGTTCTATAGATATATTTGAATATTTATGGCCATTTAAATAGATTTAAATTGGTGTGCTGACTGTTGTTAAGTCTTTGTGTCTATAAACCAAGTGAGATGCCATCCATATCAGAGTCTTTGGCCATTCAAACCTTCAAACTGAATAATGGGAAGCCTGCCAGGGTTTATATAAATAAATGAAATTTGAATAAAACAGAAACTCATAACCCTGTCTCTGTTTTTTCCTCCTGCAGTGAAGGAAGTAATTTGACCCCAGCGCATCACCACGGTGACTTCAGGTTTAAGACCTACGCCCCCATCGCTTTCCGATATTTCAGAGAACTCTTTGGCATTCGACCTGACGATTATCTGGTTAGCTGAACCACAAACACACTCACATCTTGAGGTCTCGTATAACAAAGCAATAAACCCCAAGAAGCCTTGGTTTACAGTGAGTTTATGAGAGCTAAGGGGCGTTGTCAGGCACAATGTGAAGCGGAGTGCCTAAAACCCCCTTAGCTGTTATAAATTCACTGTAAACCATGTCTTCACGGGACTTATTGCTTTTATAAACCGGTTATTCCATATGCGTAGCAAGGTTTCACAAAATAAAACGAAGCAAAATAAATGTAATGATATTAATAAAAACATTATTCTTTCGCCAAAAAAATGTAGTTCCTCAGAAACGGTTGTGGTTGCAACAAAGTGGTTGCCGAGCAACACACAGACGCAGAAACAATGAGGTGTATGTTACTTTGTAGAGTAATTTACAACAGCTTCGAATGCGGCTCAACCAATCAGAATCAAGGACACGGAACTATCTGTTTTATAAAGACAGTTTATAAACTGGTGGTTTAAGAATAAACTCATACAATATGTTTATTGACCCATTAAAAAAGTTTATATAAAAATATAATAAATCTTTATATAAAGATTACCGTGTGATGAAATATACATTAAATAATATTTCAATATGTATTGCTGATATCGTTGAACTCAGAAAATGATGAAGGTTAAATGGATCGTTTTTGTGCGCTCTCTCTATATATACATATGTTTAACAGTTTGAGTCAGTAACATTTTTATAAAGAAATTAATACTTTTATTCAGCAAGAGCACATTATATTGATCAAAAGTGGCAGTAAAAAAACGCTGTTCTACACAAAAATTAGCAGCTCAACTGTGATAAGAAATGTTTCTTGAGCATCAAATCAGCATATTATTATGATTTCTGAAGGATCCTGTGACACTCAAGACTAGAGAAAAGTGCAAAAAAAAAGATTGATCCATTTAACATGTGATTTTATTTGTTCATTCTCCTAAGGGACACCCCTGATGTGTGTTTGTGGTTTCTTTCTGTCTGCAGTACTCTCTGTGTAATGATCCTTTGATCGAATTGTCCAACCCTGGAGCGAGCGGATCGATATTTTATGTGACAAGCGATGATGAGTTTATTATTAAAACAGTGCAGCACAAAGAGGCAGAGTTCCTGCAGAAGCTACTGCCTGGGTACTTCATGGTGAGTTTTACTCACTCGTGTGCGTGTACTTTAGATATGTCTGTCTAGAATGAGTTCTGTTTCATTTTAATCTAAAACACAATACATTTTAAGTCAAATTGTAGCAACCATCGAGGCCCAAATTGTGTTATTACAGAATTTTTCTTTCTATTCTCTTCTCCTTTTCTCCTCAGAATCTGAATCAGAACAAGAGAACGCTGCTCCCGAAGTTTTATGGCTTGTATTGCGTGCAGTCGGGTGGAAAGAACATCCGTATCGTTGTAATGAATAACCTGTTGCCCCGCAGTGTGCCTATGCACCTCAAATACGACATGAAGGGCTCCACGTACAAGCGGCGTGCCTCTCCTAAAGAGAGAGAGAAGAGGGTCCCCACTTACAAAGATCTGGATTTCATCCAGGATATGCCCGAGGGGATCCAGCTAGAACCAGACAACTACAACGCCCTCTCCAAAACCATCCAGCGGGACTGCCTGGTGAGCATGCATGCTTGTGTTTGAGTGTTATTGCATGCTAGTTTGAAATGCAGAATCCGCGATTATTATGATGATGATTAGTGCAAAGTATGCGAAAGACTTACTTAGACCAATTTTGTGATCTTTATTTGTTCTTCATCCTTTTTTAATGTATTAAATTGTTTTATTAGTAACATATATAAAAGTTAAATGTTGCATTTTTTTACTGTGTATAGTTTAATTGGGGCATATAAATGAAAATAATCATTTTAAACTAGATTTTGTACTATATGTTGTTTTTTGAATTCAACATTTTGAATCTGTTTGGCTGCAGTAGTTTAAAAAGATGCATACTATGTCATTAATTATATGTAAATTTACATATTGAATTTAGTTTTTTGCTCTTTTGTCCAATGTGATCCATCTCTGTACTTGACAGCTGCTGCAGAGCTTTAAGATTATGGACTACAGTCTGTTGTTGGGGATCCATAATTCAGATCAGGCATCTCGTGTGCGAGCAGGGGTAGTAGAGGGCGGGGGGTCCGAGGGGGCCGTGACGCCAGACCACAGGAGGCCACAGACTCAGAAAGCTCTCTACAGCACCGCTATGGAGTCCATACAGGGAGAGGCCAAAGGAAAAGGAACCCTGGAAACAGAAGACCAGTTAGTCAACATCTTATTTTTTCACCCGCTTATGTTTTTGTTTGATTTTCGATGGAACCATGCAGTTGAACTGTTTTTGAAGTATTTCTATGTCTGCTTTAACTTTCTAACTGTTTCATCTTTCTATAATCCCTTGTATGTTTTCTTCATTTGGCTGCAGTCTATGGTAGTCATATTTAACACATCCAATTTCATGTTCTGTCCGTAGATGGGGAGGAATCCCTGCACGCAACAGTAAAGGAGAGAGAATACTGATTTATATTGGGATCATCGACATATTACAGTCATACAGGTGACTACTCGCAACAGTTGAGTGTGCATGTTTACATGTTTGTGACCATCATTAATATCTCTCCTTTTGTTCTTCCTTCAGATTTATTAAAAAAATAGAGCATTCCTGGAAGGCCTTGGTTCACGATGGGGTAAGTCATCAGCTCCTATGAGTTACTTTAAAGCAAACATTAGTTATTTTGCACTTATTTGCTACCATATGAGATGAATAGCATTTATCTCATTTACGTTGTAGGACACGGTCTCTGTACATCGGCCTGGATTCTACGCTGAGCGTTTCCAACGTTTCATGTGCAACACAGTTTTTAAGAAAGCACGTAAGTTTAAAAAAACATCAGCTTTAATTTCCAACGACGGATAGTTCACCCAAAAATGAAAATTCAGTTATCAATTACACACTCTCATGTTGATCCAAAGACATTCGTTCATCTTTCAAACACAAATTAAGATATTTTTGAAACCTGAGAGAGTCAGAAATTCCACCAAAACGTTCAAGCTTCAAAAAGTTCATAAATACATCGTAAAAGTGATCCATATCCACGATTGATTTATATAATTAATGGATTTAATTTAATTATTATTTTTTATTCAGACATAAACATTGATCAGTGCACATTCAAACAACCCAAAATGAGTTCTACGTCATATAAAGCGATTGTGCTGCTTTGGAGGGCTTACTTTTATGATGTCTTTATGAATTTTTGAACCTTAAAAGTTTTGGTGGAATGGACTTTCAATGGAGGGACAGAAATCTCTCAGGTTACATTAAAAATACCGTTACTTCGATCAAAAGTCTTATGGGTTTGAATCAATATGAGGGTGAGTAAATGACATTTTTCATTTTTTACTTAACCAACCTTTAAGTTTTTAGACATTGAGCTTTTAATATTTTTGTAAAATCATCATTCTATCCCTCTCTTCGTTCTCAGTAAAATCATCTCCCTCAAAGAAGAGTCGAAGTGGCTGTTCGAGTGTTGTGAGACGGCTTCCAATGGGAAGCTCTGCTTCTGCTCTCGGTGGACAGACAGTCGCTGACGCCAGACTGGTGTACCGTACTCACCTTAACCAGACCGATACAGAAGGAGAGAGTGGTGAGTAATCATCCCTGCTTTTGAATTTTCTTCATTCTTTAAACAACAGCTGGGACACTGCAATAAATCATCCTAACCTTATATAAAATTTTAAACAACAGACGTCACTGTAAAACATTGTGAAGTTATTTGATGAGATGATAGAGATTCATTGTTTTCAAATATTCTTGTGTATGACTTTAATCTGAGATTCAGATGTACTGTGAATAAAATGCTTTTATAGTGTACTTTCTTTGGAGCATAAATCAATCATAACTCCCTGTGTGATTACTGTTCTCAGGAATGCAGTCGGGCAGACCAGACCTGCTTCCACAAACCGATCCTTTGGCTGGAAGCTCCAGTGAGTTTGCCGCAACAAATCTGCCCAGCTCCTCACCTGGCAGCACAGGAATGACTTCATCTTCACCTCCTCAAAGGTACCTCCACACATCCTCTTAATCTGTCACTGTTTCTCTGTTTCTGTGTAGATTATTGCAGTCTTTTTCGTCTGTTATGGCTTCACCTTCCCATGTATAATTATGACTGCTCATTAACAGATCAGTAGGGGTGGAGGTGCACAAATCTGCAGTCGTTGAGCTTGACAACAGCGCCCCTCACAGGTAAAACTAAACACACACTTCTCGCCTCACCAACTCTTATGATTAAACTGTTAAAGGGGCATTTTTTTAAAGAAATTAATACTATTATTTAGCAAGGCTGCATTAAATTGATCAGAACGGACAGTAAAAAACTTTCACAGTGTTAAAAAAGAATCCTATTTCAAATAAATGCAGCTGTAACTTTCTTTTCATTAATGATGCCTGAAAAAATGTTTCACAGCACATTGATAAAAATAAGAAATATTTCTTGAGCAGCAAATTATAATGATTTCTGAAAGATCATGTGACACTAAAGACTGGAGTGATGCTGAAAATTCGGCTTTGCATCACAGGAATAAATTCAATATTAACATATATTAAAATGGAAAACGTTTGTTCCTGATTGCAATAATATTTTAGAATTTTATTGTTTTCTGTATTTTCAACTGTATTTTTGATCAAATAAATGCAGCCTTGTGAACATCAGAGACTTCTTTCAAAAACATGAAATTCTTACCGACCCCAGAACTTTTTTAGGGTGTGTATATAATGACAAAATGTTAATATGTGGGTGAAGTAAATATGTGTAGAGACCGTTTCTTCATCTCTCGCTCTCTTCCTCAGCCCTGGAGCCGAATGCTTAGATGAGCAGTTAAGTAACGAAGATGCTGTTTCTCTCAAAGACATCATCCCAGAAACTGACATTTGTTTTGTAAGTTTTAAATGAACAAATTTACATACATACCTAAAATATTTTCATTCTGATCCTAAAATTTTGTTTTATTAAAGCCCAAACGCTTTCTTTTTTTTCCCAGTAAGAGCAGAGCAGAGCATTTAAACAAGAGATGGACACAGAAGCTCAAAAGAGACGAGGGGCGCTTCTGAGCGCTGGTATGATGGGGATTTTCTCTCAATGGGAGCTTCGGAAAGAACTCCAGGTCTGCAGCACAATGAAATATGTTTTAAAAGTGAGTGAGAGAATGACAGAGAGAATGAAGGAAAGCCACCGAGCGAGGAGTTTTAGTGGCTTTTTCGCTTTCTCTTTCACAGGAAATGCTGCTAAAACCAATTTTAACAACAAAATTATTAGAAAAGTGATGTTAGTATCTCAGTCACACTCTTTACTGCCTTTGTTCGCTCTTAAACATTTAAAACAGAGCAAGCAGGATGCACAAACTCTTTAGTTTTCTCTTCCCAGCTAGTGCTGGGAGGAAAAAACACGTTACACAGTTGGCACCACTTTATAGTATCATTGGAGGCTATGTTGCATAAATCTTTATTAGCATAGATCTTTATTTATATAGGCCTTTAAACTTTTTGATTCTCTCTGAACTGGTGTGACTCAGACTAATGGCTGCTAGCGCTCCAGTACACTTATCTCAAAAGGCATTATGCTGTGACGGAGTGTGTGTCAGAGATAAGCAGACAACTTATATTTCTCAGTGGCTTCTGTATATACATATATGAAGGTTAATTTTGTTATGACTTTTTTTGTTTGAGTAAATCTGATGAGAGCATCTCATTGGTGAGTTTTCCAGCTCTTTCTGTTTAAGACAGCATGCGCCCTAAGAGCAACAAAAATACGGGGGGGGGGAAATGACCAAAAATGATTCCCACTTTGTAAAAAGTAAATGCATTTGAATGTTACAGAAAAAAATAGCTTAGTATATTCAAAATATCCCACATTCAGGCTTAGTATTTCATGGTTAGTTGCTTTACGATTGCCTTCTTTGAGGTGCCACTAAGTAGATTTAGATTTTTCTCTCATTTAATTCAGATGCTTGGTTTGCCTTTGAATCTCTATGCGTCTGTCTTTTGCATTTTGTTTTTTCCTCCACTGCCCATACTCCTCCATACCGGACCAATCAACTGTCAAGGCTGAGAAATGGACGGCCCTGCTTGCATGCCATATTCTCTCTTTTCAGTGCACATATTGCTGCCATGCCAAGGGCCCCCTAATATTTGTGTACTGTGTTTGTGTACATAGTTCTGTAAATATTCATTTTGTGTTCCTATATGTTTTAAAATGCTACTAATGTGCTCTTCTGGCACAGCAGCTGTTGTCTTTTAACTAACATATTAACGAGTAGTCTGAATAATTGATGTTCCATAACGTCTTCCAATCATCTGCCTTAATGCAGCTATTGAAGGCAACGTGTTGGTATAAAAACACTCATTTCTGCTGGATACAGAAATTACATGGCCTCCAAACACTTGGACCAACATCGAAATGCTTATGAAAAATCATTTCAGATCTACCTGTTACAGATGAATTTGTCGCACTATGCATGTTTACTGGCCCTTTCATAAAACCTAAGCATTTTCTAGCATTATACACGATGTAGTGTGTAGACAAGACTGAAGCAATTTGAATTTAAGAAATGTAAGCTGAATTTCTATTCTTCTAACTGTTTGTACTGTCGATAGATGCAAGATCTTAAGGTCATTCATTGCTGATTTCCAACTGACAGGATGTAAAGTCCTTTAGAACCACGTAAATGTTCTTTGGTACAGTTGTACTTTTAGACTCACCCTGAGATTAAATAATCTAAGTGAAGAAAAAAAAGAAAGAAATAGACACTAATGGGCTTTACCAGGGCACATGTGATTACTTTAGTTTATAGAGGAGCTGGAAAGAAAACCGAAGAGCCTTTGGCTCAATAAAAGCTCTCAATGAAGCTGCCTTTCTTTTATCGCTTCCATTTGGCTCATAACGTTTAACAGAGGAAATGGGTTTTAATGGATCTATCGTTAGACAGGCATTACTTACAGTTTCTCTTTGGCTGTTACTCAAACAATAGTCTGAGCTGAAGTCAGGCTTGGATACCTGAGTTACACACAGGTCTGAGACTGATATCGCAGTCTTGAAGTATTTAGATGAAGGGCTGACTGTAGTCTTGAACAGTATTGTGTTGTCCCAAATAAAACAGTCGATGAACCGCAGCTCTTAAAATCATGCAGGTTTGGGTGATCTTTTGCAGAGGATTTGCTTGAAGAAAATGCAGATAGAATATGCAAAGGAAGTACTCTGACAGTCTTTCACAAGACTGCATTGAAGAACTTTTCTATACAGCTTCACAGTGGATGCCGTATTTATGCATATTCAAGTTGTTTTTGATATTTTTACATGTTTGTTAAAAATCAAATTGGGAAAAATGTGTACCTGTGGACAGAAGTTATAGGGTTTGGGTTAGTGGGTATTTTTAAGTTGAAATTTTTAAATTTTTTTTTGCCTTGCTCTTTTGGTTTGAAGCATTTCAGCGAGTTTTTCAAGTCTTTGTCAGATGTTACAGATTAAATCATGTTACAGAACATTTTGATAATGCACCTTAATGCTGCACAAAACTGCACAAAAAAAGTTTAATCTAGAAAAAATGATCTACCCCACAACAACCTAATATCACTAAAAACTAGATCTAAACTTACAGTTTGTAATTTGAAAGTGGCACTGATTTTGAAATCAAATATATGCAGTTTGCTATTTTACAGGCATATTTTCTTTTTTGTGTCACACTGCAGGATATTGACACTATTTCTAAACTTTAATAATTTGTGATCATGTCAGAAATGACCTATATTAACATTTAACTCCAGAGAGCTACAGTACAGTATGAATAACAATGCCCTGATTAATATTTTTACATTTTATAGTCAATTTTTATCCCCTCTCTGTTCAGAGTTACTGGGTCTATAATGATGTTACTTTTATAAAACCTTGCACATAATGTTCGTATTCATTTCACTTTCCAATGTGGTGCTATTATTTGCTTTGTGTAATGCCTGGTTGGAGTTTCTAACATTCATAACTCAAAAACTGATCTTTGATCAGCTCTCAGTGGCTTAATTTCACAGTTGGCTTGTGGGGTAGTTTTCTGGAAGCTCAGAAGCTAGTTTATATAGTTTTTTTTTTATTATTATTTACTCTTCACAATTTAGGCCTCACTCTCATTTCTGCTTCTCTGTGGGGTTTTTATTATTTATTAATCTGTTCTTATGGTTACAAGACACAACAATCACTGCCTTTCTCTGACCACCACTCAGTACTGATTAATTAATCTGTTATTATGGGTTAGAATGATGTTCCGCTCTTCTAAACCACACTAAAACATCCTAACATCTTGACTTTAACTTCCCAAAAGTGAATCTTTTGGTCTGGAAATAATACAAATGTAATGAAAATGAAGTAAAATTGTGAATGCAATGTGAGCAGTCAAAAAGAGACAGCTATTTTTCATATGCTTTGTCAAGTGTTTGTATTAATACAGTGAAACAGATATTTGCACAACAGACACATCAATCGTGCACAGTGCACCCCGGATTAAATGCTGGCAATTTAGACACTAAACAGACAAACAACCTACTGCAATATGAACGTTTCTGCCAATGTATTTCAGTGATTGTATTTATTAAGAAATGTCTTGTTTCTCTACTCTTCTTTTTTTACTTTGTGGACCTGTATGGATTTTGAATTCTCTATGTACCGTAGATGATTGTATGTATTATGTAATCTGGCAGAAAGCAGTTTCTGTGATCTAAGTAACGTTAGTATGTATTTTATTTCGGGTCGGAGGGAAGTTGTTGACAATATAAAGCATTTTTGTATTTTATGTGTTTAGAGTATGTCCATAGTTAATCATTATAAATCTGTGAAAGCTCTTCCTCAGCTTTTCTACATGTGAATGTCTGGCGGTGTCAGAAACAATGACTGACAACCGTACGTGCTTTGAGGTCTATATTTTTACCGGGCCTGTATAAAACGTGTATATAATATGTACATAAGCAAGTCACGGAAATGCCTTTTTCTTGTGCGGTGTTTGCAGCCTGTTTCTCCTACCATCTTTCAGTGATGTGGTGATGCTGTTTTTTTCACATTGTCTTTCTGATTTAAAAAGAATAAAATATTTTCCAAACCATTGTTTTTCTCCCGTATTTGTGATTTTTCTTCCTCATTCAGAATCATAATAAAATAAACTTACACCAAACATACACTGCAAATATAAGTGAAATAAAAACCTTTATCTGAAATGAATACAGGTTTTACCAAAGGTAGTTGAGAATCGAATACAAAATTCGTTTTGAACTAGACATCATAAACTACGTTTCCCATAATTCCTACCGTTCTGCTTTAACCAATAATCGTTCGCTTACGTGCTTACGTCACGTAGTGCGACAGGAAAATTTCAAGATGGTGCTTGAAAGTACTATGGTTTGGTAAGAAAAAATACTTTATATTCTTCAAACATCAGATATAGTTTGATAAACGTTATTTATTTGAATTACGACTCAATTATGCGGGAAATTATGTTTATTGGAGGTGAGAGAAAGGTCGCGTTTAGCAAAAGGACAGTTGTGCAGTTTTCCTTAGTCATGATGGAACATTGATCCTGTAAAACAGCTTCTTTGTGTTGACATGTTTTGAGAGAACACGTTAGAAAGCTTAAAGTTGCGATTATCAGGTGGTCTGAGTTGTCATTTTATGAAATCACTTTCGGTTTAAATCATAAATGGGTTTGGTCCAATTCTTTTGTGATAATCTAGGTTTTTGTGTAAAAAACTGTCAAGACAGGATTTAAAATCCTTTGTGTACTAAAACTCTTTATTCTTGATGGCGCTCTCAACCTTTTTTTTTTTTTTTTAACTGACTGTTACATCTTATATTTAAATATACACTTACGTGGAGAATTAGGCTTCGTACGATCATTTCCAGTTTCATATTTGACAGGATTGTTGAGTGGACATCACAGTGTGTGTTTATTATTTCTAGTGTGGACAACAGCGAGTATATGCGCAATGGAGACTTCTTACCTACCAGACTTCAGGCCCAGCAAGACGCTGTCAACATCATCTGTCACTCAAAAACTCGAAGTAACCCAGAAAACAACGTGGGGCTCATCACTCTGGCCAAGTAGGATGGAGATTTTATTTAGCCTATTTGTTTTATTTACAGGTACAAATGTAACAAAATCTATAGCCGATACAGGAGATCCACTGTGTGTGTGTGTGTGTGTGTTTTAGTAACTGTGAGGTCCTGACCACGCTGACCCCTGACACGGGCAGGATCCTGTCAAAGCTTCACGCTGTTCAGCCCAGAGGAGTTATCAGCTTCTGTACTGGCATCAGAGTAGCACATGTGAGTCGGTTGGATCATCATTTATTTTATTGAATTATCTTGAATGTATTTATTTCTTAATATTTGCTTTGTATGAATATGTTTATTTTTTTGTCCATAAAGTCCACAATTTATCATTTACAATATATGACCAGTTTTCTGCCCTCTGCCTGAGCCTTATGTTTTAATTTTTGCTACTGTAACTTTTCAGCCTTATATCATCTGGACATATTTTACCATGACCTATTTGAATGTGAAATGGTAATAAATTAAACCTCAGAAGGTTATGAAAACTTCATTTTTGGACTAGTGAGGAACTGGGAATTTTAAGTTGAAGTATTGCAGTATATTTACATATGGCATTTTACCGGTTTATTTCAAAAGATTGAAAATAATAAAATTTAAAGTGTGTGTGTGTACACAGATTTATATATCCTGGTGGGGATTTAAACCTGAATACACACAGACTCATGGGGACTTGTGTCATGGTGGGGACCTAAATTGGGTACAAAAGCTTATAAATCATATAGAGTGAGTTTTTTTTTGAGAAAGTAAAAATGCACAAAGTTTCCTGTAAGGCAGTGGTTCTCAAACCTGTCCTAGAGTACCCCCAGCCCTGCACATTTTGTATGTCTCTCTCATCTATCCCACCTGATTCAACTCATCAGCTCATTAGTGGAGACTGCAAGACCTGAAGTGGGTGTGTCAGATATAGGAAGACATACAAAATGAGCAGTGCTGGGGGTATTCATGGAGAGGTTTGAGAACCACTGCTGTAAGGGGTAGGTTTAGGTGTAGGGCGATAGAAAATATGGTTTGTACAGTATAAAAACCATTACACCTATGGAGAGTCCCTACAAGGATAGCTGATCAGACGTGTGAGTGTGAAATGTTTTTAGAGAAGTGAGCATATTTCAGTTTTTGTGCTTTAAAATTTAATGTTTAATTTATTGTCTTGCTTGCTGTATATATAATGTGTATATACACACACTCTAATTCCAATTATTCCATCTGTCACTGTCGCTTTTGATTAATTTATTGTGTCCTTGCTGAATAAAAGGATAAATTTTTCTTTTTTTAAAATCATACTTACCCCAAACATTTTAATGGTAGTGTACAACCGTTTATTTTTTCTCTTTCAAAATTTCCTATAATTTATATTATTGTTTAGTTATGCTTCCCATTCACTTTGCTCCTTCTGTTTCACAGCTGGCTTTGAAACACAGACAGGGAAAGAACCATAAGATGAGGATCATTGCCTTTGTGGGAAGCCCTGTGGAGGACCAGGAGAAAGATGCAAGTTATTTTTGTCTTAATGTATCTTGGTGTAAAAGTTGCACCATATGAGTCTATATTTACAGAAGGCCAATACAATGTGTTGTTCACCTGCTCATTTGTGCCTCCAACCTGTCTCACTCAGTTGGTGAAGATGGCAAAACGTTTGAAGAAGGAAAAAGTCAGTGTCGACATCATTAACTTTGGAGAAGAGGTAAACATGTATTCTGAGGGAATGTCGTTACTTCTCATCTTCCATGTCATTTTACATTTCGTTTTTTCCCTTTTGCATTATAGGAGGTCAACACGGATAAGCTGACCGTGTTTGTGAACACCCTAAATGGAAAAGAGGGCGTAGGCTCTCACCTGGTAACGGTGCCTCCTGGCCCGAGCCTGGCAGATGCTCTTCTGTCCTCTCCGATCATGGCTGGTGAGGGTGGCACCATTATGGGCCTGGGTGCCAGTGACTTTGAGTTTGGAGTGGATCCCAGCGCAGACCCTGAGCTCGCTCTGGTGAGTAGCACACAGGTTTTTTGGGACAAACTTCTCGGCTAGAGATTTTCCACATTATAAATGTCTCTGTTTTTCACACGTCTCTTTTCCAGGCTCTGCGCGTGTCGATGGAGGAGCAGAGACAGAGGCAGGAGGAGGAGGCTCGCCGGGCAGCAGTGGCTTCAGCTGCAGAGGCTGGAGTCTCTTCACCAACTGCAGATGGTGAGAGTTTAGATGATTATTGAAGACATCTAGACTAGGGTTTCCTTAAAGCAGCTGGGAGTTTGTGGATTGATATACACTACAGGGATTGTCTCTTATGTTCACCAAGGCTGCGCATATTTGATCAAAAATACAGTAAAATCAGTAATATTTTGAAATATTAAAATGTAAAATAACTGTTTTAATATATTTTAAAATACAGTCTATTCCTGTATCATTACTGCAGTCTTCAGTGTCACACCATTCTTCAGAAATCATTCTAATATGCTGATTTGCTGCCCAAGAAACATTTCTTATTATTATCATCAATGTTTCATGGGAATTCTGTGTTTGACCTGATGTCTCCTGTGCTTCTGGTAGAGTCTGAAAATGCTCTGCTGAAGATGTCGACGGCTCCTGCTCTGCCTGATTTCAGCCGCATGACGGAGGATGAACAGATCGCATACGCCCTACAGATGTCCATGCAAGGAGGAGGTCTGTCTCTCTGCTCTTCATAAATTCTTATTCTTCATTTTCTTAATTAGTTTTCTTCCCTTTTGACTTATTTATTTTACAACAACAAATGTTTTTGTGCACAGAGTTTGGTGGTTCAGAGGCCATGGATGTGGACACTGGTGCAGCAGCAGACAGTGAAGCTCCTAAGGTGTGTTTCCCAGCTCTCTACTTTTAGAGAAGAGCTCAGAATTTAAGACTGAACACAGTCATGTTGTGGGAATAATCAAAAGCAGCTACATATTCTTCATAGCCATTATTCAGAAGCTATTGTGAAACTTGATACAGCCAGCCAAAACCACATAAAACAGAAAGGCTGGAACATTACATGTAATTAGATTTGCATCTACAGAAGGAAATACCAGTGGTTGCAAGGCAGTAATGTTTTAGTCTTTGTTTCTGTCTAAATGAAATGCTGTATGAGATCTTGCCATACTATGATAATGAGGTACTGCCTTTAATTTGTCAAGTGGTTATTTTATAATCCCATACAACTATGCCCAGGTCAAGGGCATAAAAGTGCCCATTTAAACTCTGTTTGTGTGTTTTGTAGGAGGATGAGGAGGATTATGATGTGATGCAGGATCCAGAGTTTTTGCAGAGTGTGCTGGAGAACCTTCCCGGTGTGGACCCCAACAACGAAGCCATCCGTAATGCCATGGGCTCGCTGGCGTCCCAGAACAGAACAAAACCACCCGAGGGCAAGAAAGATGATGAGAAGAAATAGAGGAATAAGATGCGTCTGGACGGAGGACGAAGGCAAATAAAACTGATGAAAGGTTTCCAACTGGATGATGAATAGAGATGAACACAGAATTCATGTATGATTAAAAAAGCAAGAATTAATGATTTAATGAGTTTCCTAACAAATGTTAGTGAACAGACTAACCACAAAGAAAGAAAACTCAAAAAAAATACTTCTTATATGTAATTGTGAATGAGCATCTTCATTTGTTCCTTTTAAGTAGCATCTGATCTGTAACATCTGGTGAAGCAAAAAAAAAAAAAGGTCAGACAACGCTACTTCAAATAGTAGCGCTCACTTCAGTGTTTATTTGCTAGTTATTTCATGCCACCCAACTATAATTTTCCTTGTGGTTTTTGGATAACTTCTTGTAAAGGTTTCTTTGTCGATTTTGTATCACTATTTTCAGTTCCTTTTGTAATAAAGGGCTTTGTTATGGTTAAGGGAATCTGAAGTATAGCATGTTATTACCTTTTTTTTTTTTAACTGCATTTACCCCTTTTTGATTTAAAATTGAGAAAATATTAAATTATTAAATTCCTTAAATTTTATAACTCATAATTGCTCAAAAACTGTCCAAATTGTTTCAAACCTACATATTTAATTCTACTCAGAACAACATAAATATTACCATGAAAAGTTTATAAACAAAAATTAATTTTACCTGCATAAACATTCAGATGAAAAAACAAAATCAGCACTTCAGTCCCAAAGTGTGAAATGTGAGGAAAATGTGAAATATATATTTTTTTTAATTTAACTTAATAGATATTTTAACAAAACATATTACTATGAAAAGTTTTTAAACAAAATAAATTCATTTTACCTGCATAAACATTCAGATGAAAACAACAAAATCAGCAAAATTCAGTCCCAATGTGTGAAATGTGAGGAAAATGCTAAATATATTTTACAATTTTTTTTTTTTTTTTTAATTTAACTTAATAGATAATTTTTTTGTTTTACTCCTAATGGTACTCTATACATACCCAGGTCTAAAACCAGAACATCTTTTTAAATATCTGTTTATATACTGTATATAGAGAGAGAGAGAGAGGACTAAAGCATGTTTTGATTTTGTTTTGGGCTTCTACGCATTTCCCATGTCAAACATCACTGTTGTATAAAACAGATTTGGTGCTACATTTGATCTACAGCTAACTGATCATTATTATGTTATAAATATTATGCGGCATTTTTCTTTAAAACAGTACTTGACAGCTTCTGGAAGCCCAAAATGGGTGAAGTGCGTTGATGCTGATGTTTTGATGGACGATGAGATCCATAGCTGCCTCTGCAGGTCATGAGGAAAACAGCATGCGGTGTGTGCGGAAGAACCCAGTTCTCACAGAGAAGAAAGAGTCTCTTAAGAGAGAACAAGCCGACTCAGCACTCTGAACTCACTCATGTACCGCAGTACACACACAGAGAGAGGGGATGGGGCTGTGGAAACATGCTGCGCATCCTCCTCCTCCTCTTCATCCTCATGAGTTCAGCTACAGCAGCGACGCAGTGCAGGAGCGCAGCGCGCGCACATCCACTGCACTAACCTACAAAACCAACGCAACAAGACTGAAGAATCCACAATTACTCCGCGCTGCATTCTATATGTGAAGTTTCTTTGATTAATGTCTACATGTTCAACGTTTTAGAGAGGAAACCTGTCATCATAAATCCGTAACTGGAGTTCCTTCAAGGCGAAATTGAACATTTACACATGCGCTCGTGCGTCCGAGCACGCGACCGCTCTCACTGTCCAGCGCGTGCTGCGATAATGCGCCATTCTCACTGATGACGCGCACCAGTCTCTTCATACTAATTTGAACGTCTCTACCTCTTCTTCGCAATTTAGATTTTAATTGTATCACCTTTTGACTTTTCTCTCTTCAGTGAGGCACTCTGAAACAGCTGCTCGAGAATGTAAGTATTTGCGCAGACTTTATATTATGCTGTTTTTGTTACAATTATAGGCCTATGAAATATAAATTAACTTAGCTTTTTTATCCTTACATACAGTAACTTTGTGAACAGTTTTCAAGCTTAATTTCCCAAGAATGTAGCCTGTCCTAAATTTGTTTTGATGTGTTGGGGATTTGTTGTTACGCAGGTGTACAAGATTATGATTATAGGCTACAGTCTCTTAGCATCAATGGCGGTCATGATTAAATTTATATGATTTTACTTTTTTGATAGACCAAGACATAAGCTAGACCTTGGTATTGAGGCTAATAAGGATTTTTTTTTTATTTAAAAAATGAAGAATTATTTTATAATGAGCCTCATATATAGCCTATACATGTGTACATGATTGTATGGGACAGTGAAAAACCCATTACGGTCGACCACTAACCCCCCAAAAAAGTAAAAGTAATTAATAATTAATATAGTAGTTAAACTCATTGTTAAAAAAATACAGTTGGCAACATTTTAGGTTTTACAGATTTAACTTTATTTTACATTATAAAACCGTATTTCATTAACTGATATAATGTTAATATACCGACCTATTTAAGTACTGAAATCCAAAAGCAGGTGGTGATGAGAAAGTCATATAATGAACCAAAGCTCATCACAAGCAGCTCTTGCATAAGCTGAGAAGGAAAATAATAACATGTATAGAAAGTGCACTGTGTCATTCACGCAAACACTAAACACCATCATGGTAACACACACGAAACTGAAATAATGCAATAAACATGAATTTAACAACATTAGATGTAACATACAACCCTAATGTAAAAAAACCGATAAGAAAATAATAAGCAGCATAGTTATTTCAACAAAAAAACATGTGAAATGTAAACGCAGGGAATTCTGGGAATGTCAATTTATGGGTTTTCACTGAAAATGATACATTCTTTCTTCACTTCCCCGGTTTTTCACTGTGTGTAGTCGAGGAACTTACCGTTAACCAACTAATAGGTTTTTGCTGTAGCATTTTTACAGTCTTTACCATTAAAATCACTGTAATTTATTTTTTTTCCGGAAGCCAAACTCTGTGTTTGACATACTGTGACTGGAACATCAAACCATAACATGTGCACGAGTCAGCGACTTTTTGAAAGTGTCATGGTTCTCTTTGGATGTTCAGGTCTGCTGCAGATGATGCCAATCCAGCAGGTGCTCCTGGAGGAGCTGGTCCTCCTGCTCCGCCTCCAAACACCACCAGCAACCGCCGACTGCAGCAGACACAAGCACAAGTGGAGGAGGTGAGTGTGTGTTTGTGTGTAAATAGTTCATAGACCAAAAAATGAAAGCTTTATATATGCAAAGGACAGCATGTAAATGGGTTGTGCAGTTTACCTCGTACAGCATTTCGAATAACCAAAATACGAATCAATGCTATTGCAACACAAGTATTGAGTGTCGTTCTTTCTTGTCTCGTGTCTTTCCGTGGTTGTGGTCTGCAGGTGGTGGATATCATGCGTGTGAATGTGGATAAGGTTCTGGAGAGAGACCAGAAGCTCTCTGAGCTGGACGACAGGGCAGATGCTCTACAGGCCGGGGCGTCACAGTTCGAAAGCTGTGCTGCCAAACTGAAGAACAAATACTGGTGGAAGAACTGCAAGGTGAGTCATTGTGACTGCATGAAATCAGCTCAGCGCTAATGCAGGATATTACTTATTACTTCTTCATTTCAATTAATAATTAAGTGAGGGGATTTACAGTGGGGAAAAAAATGAGATAGAACACCAAATTTAACAGGAAATTATGATGTACTCAAGTGTTTTCATTGTTAGAGCTAAAACTAAAAAAAATAATGCTAAAATGAAATGTAAATATAAATATTAGATAAAAAACTTACACTTAAAAACTACCTGTAATAATTAAGCTTAAGTTGATGTACTAAAATACTAAAACTGAAAAAAATAAAGCCATATAGAAATAATATTTAAAGAAAAATAAAGCACATAGAATGACAGCACATAACAACTGAAAATAAAAACTAATTCAAAATATTAATAAATGCTATAAAAGTGTATAAGTAATATTAAATTAACACTTAATTAGTTAATTAGTGTAAACTGGAGCCTCTGGGTTTTGATAATCACCTAGTTGCAGAGAAACATGGGAAATATCAGTACTGTTTTTTTTAAAAATGTGGTATGAGATGAAAAAATGGGCTGTCAAAAATGATCTAAGTCAGTGCTTCCCAATCCTGGTGCTGGAGAACCCTCAACAGTGCATGCAGTGTTGCCAGATTGGATGGAAAATTACTAGCCCAAAAGCTCACTAAAAACCACCCACTCCAACAAAAAAGCCCAAAACTTTAACTGTCAAAATTATGTGATAGAATATTATTTCCATGTCAATCAAGGTTGATAAGAACCATTTTTAACTCCTTAAAACCAAATAATGATGACAAAATAATATAAAAATAGATCAGTTTCCTAGGAAAATGGATAAAATCAGGGCAAATACATTGAGGATGACTAAAATATGCAAGCAGACACTGTCAAAAAGGCAATCAAGAAATTAACCGATACCCTCGAAAAAACGCATGCATCATTTTCAATGTCAACAGTCAGAATAAGCCAATTTAAAGGCAAAAAGCGCCCAGTATAAGTGATCGGAATAAGCAACATAATCTGCAGGTATTTCACACACCTTGACAGTCAAAACTGTGTCATTCATTGATGCACACTGTACAATAAAAAAAATAACAACAAATAATGTGCGTACCTTTATGTCGCACTTTAACTTCAGACAGAACTAGAAATCTTTTGTGAAGTAGAACGTAATATAGAAGTTTGCCCAGTCAAAACTAATCAAGTAGCAGCTTTCAAGGATATACCAATCTGGATCATTTAAAAGACCAAAGGGATCATAATAGATTAATTTTGATTAAATTATTCACCTAGGCTCCGATTTCAGATTTACAATAATATTAGAGCCTTCGTGTCATCTCCCTCCATAATTCACGTTTTGAGAGCTGAGTCACTCTCTCACTCTTTATCGTGTAACTTATATTTAGGCCACTCTGGCATTGTGATTGCTTGAATATACAGCTATACGTTAAAAATCTGCTTCGTTATCGCGCTAAAAACCCATCACTCATGAATCATCATGTCTGTCTGCTGATTCCTAATGATTGGCTAAGAGTGTGGCAGGTGACATCAACATCAGCACCAGTCGACTCTGCAGTGTGCGTGTGTGTTTGGCAACGTGCAGTGTATGCACACTTGGATTTTGTTTGTTAACCAATTAACCTATACAGTTTAAATGTTTGAAAACTAGCCCAACCAGCCCAGATTTTGTCCAACTGCCCCAACCAATTTTTACCCGCACAATCAAATTCAAAACCAGCCAACTGGGTGGGAACCTGCCCAATCTGGCAACACTGACTGCATGTTTTTGATGTCTCCCTTATCTTGGGGTCTTTGCTAATGAGCTGATGAGTTGAATCAGGTGTGTTTGATTAGGGAGACAGCTAACATGTGCAGTGTTTTGTAATTGGTGCATTACCATTATTTTTGCTTGATTTAAACAAATTCGAGGACTTGTTTTCCAAAAAGATCTGCACACCTGCATCCCTTGCATGTTCATTTGTGTTAAATATTTATATACTTATTAAGGGGAGACACTGCAGCCAAAAACATTGTTTTTTCATCCATCTGTCAAATTTGAGATTTTGGGCTTTTTGGTTTTTCATAAAGTGTTTTTTCAGACTATTGGAAAGAAAACATCCTAAAGACACTGTTAAGTGTTTCTTTTATAGCTCTTTATCTATTTGTGTCAATAGATTTCAATTAAAGGCCGTTTTCTCAAAATTTCCCACAAATCTCCATTTCAGAAGCACTTACACACACCAAACTTTACATTTTTACATTTACAAACTTTACATTCTGTCTGTTCTAAGTATTTTCTGAATTGAAGTGACGAAATGAGATAACCAAAATTCCCTCTGTATAAACTTTTGACTCTAATATGTCAAAAAAAATTAAACAAGAATTTTGAAACTGACTTCATCCAGTGTTTAGATTTTTGCACTAGAAATGTATGCAAATTAGCGCATATTTCATTAAATAATGCCTCGTTTGCATATTTAAACCTAACATTTTAGGAAACTTGTAATACAAAAAATGTTTGCAGTTATCAATGTAATCAATCCACTAGGTAAGTAAGGCGATAACTATTAGTTAATGTTTTTACCCTATTCACCTGCAGTGTCTCTCCTTAATTATGCTTTCATCTACCAATAAGTGTCTCTGTTTACACATATATTTAACATATTTACCATATTTAAATCTGTAATAAGTCTGGAACTGGCAGACCTTGCATTTAGGCCAACATTTAATGATGTAAAAATAATATAAAAATAGATCGGTTTCCCAGGAAAATGGATAAAATCAGGACAAATACATTAAAGAGAATGACCAAATATGACTAAAATGGCAAGAAATGAACCAATACCCTCGAAAAAAACGCATGCGTCATTTTCAATGTCAACAGTGAGAACAAGCCCATTTAAATGCAGAAAAGTACCCAATATTACCAGTATTTTTGCTCATACTCCCACTTGATTTTTTATGATTACATTTATAAACAATCAAATTTATCATTTTAGCCAGGCATCTGGTAAAATGAGCAAATTTCACAATCCCATAGAATTTTGTTTTGTATACCCATATATATATATATATATATATATATATATATATATATATATATATATATATATTAGTATACCCATGTTTTGTATATCCATACAGTATGTTATTTTTATTTATGTTATTTTTCTTTACTTAAATTTTGATGTATTTGTTAGCATATTCTTGAATAATATGATGATTCCTGATACTCAGGATGTTGGATAATTTATGTTTTGCTCGCTGACGTCCTTGTAATGTAGATTGAGTGATACATTGTGATTTAAACAATTTTTCTCCTTTTTTTTCCCTCCCTCAGATGATGATTATTATGGGTGTCATTGGAGTCATCTTCATTGGAATCATTTTCTGTGAGTTTTGAATCATTTGAACGGCTCCTTCGAAGCATTTGTGTTGGTACATTCAGAGCACATTATCATCAGACAACTTTGCCATTATCTCCTATTATCTACACTAGGTTACACGTCAGTAAGTTATAATTGTTACAAAGGCAATTATATATTATTATATTGTATTATAAAATAATTATAAAGGTGCAATTACCTGTTATTAAAAACGAAACCATTTGTAATTCTTTGAGCTGAAGTTCTGATTATATTTCTACATTTGTATGGCTATTTCAAAAGGCATCAGTGTTGGTGCTCAGACAGCCATCTATGTGAGTTTGTGTGTTTAGAGGCCAGACCGGACCAGCACCGCACAAGCTCAATAATTCATCATTAAACTCATTACAGTGAATTATTCATTAAGGGCAGTGGTGTGCAGCAGTGCAGTATGAGGTAAAGAAACACATTTTGCAGTGGACCTTCGTCACACTCTTCCTTTTATCTTTCCTTATCTAGTGTATTTCTTCTCTTGAGCCGATCCACCTGCAGCGAACCAGAAAATGAATGAGTGAATGAAGAAAACACAATCATGAGCTCTGCCCATTTCCCACATCCTTCTCGCTTCAATCTCGAGGTCTCTCCGTTTAGTCGTTTTGCACCTTGGTGTGACAGTAATACACATATCTGCTCTCCTTTTTCCTCTAGCAGAATGAGCACATTTCAGTTTCTCTCTCCCTCCCTATCTCTCTCTCTCTCTCTTTCCCTCCCTTCCAGAATCTCCTTCATTATTTAAATGTTCTGCAGACACGCAGACATTCATACATGAATGCACAGAGAGCGCAGAAGAAAAACAGACTAAGAATAAGTGGAAAAAAATGCGACACTGTCTTGTGAAACAACATCGGGAGAAGAAAAAGGAGAGAGAGTGCTCATGGGAGGAGGCGTACAATACTGTTTAGAAGTTTGAGGTCAGAATTCTTATTTTTTAAAGAAAATAATACTTTTATTCATCAAGGATGCATTAATTTGATCAATAGTGACAGTGTCAGACATTCATAATGTTAACAAAGATTTCTCATTTTTAAGCATGGTTTCCACAAAAACATTAAGAAAGACTTTTCTTGAATTTTCTTGAGCACCGAATCAGCATATTAAAATGATTTCTGAAGGATCATGTCACACTGAAGACTGAAGTAATGATGCTGAAAATTCAGCTTTGATATCACAGGAATAAATGACATCTTAAAATATATTAAAATAGAAAACAGTTATTTTGCATTGTAATAATATTTTACTGTTTTTTTGATCAAATTAATGCTAAGAAAAAATGGGTCACATGATCCTTCAGAAATAAGTGTAATAATGCTGAACTTTTGATGACTGCTTAAAACTCAGGTTTGACCGTGAATTACTTTTTAATTACAGATTGAAATCTATTCAAATAGAATACAGTTCAATTGTAATAATATTTCACAATATTACTGTTTTCACTGTTTTTTGATCAAATTATTGCAGCCTTGGTGAGCATAAGAGAACATTTTAAAACAAACTTTTGAACCGTAGTGTATGTCAGAGTGAAAAAGTCAGGTAAACATCATTTCTGTCTCTGTTTTGCCAAAGCTTTCTCATCTGACCTTTTGGAGAACTTTTATAAATTGATATTAACATAATCTATGCCTCTTAACCCATTATCACTACTGCTGTTACCGAGACGAGATTCATGCCATCCACTGATTTTTATTCTGTATGTGTATGTGTACTTAAGATTTCCAGAAAAACAGCACAAATAGATCAGTTATGAGAATAGCTGTTTTTTTTTCTACCTACTGTATAGGTGCACAGGTTATGAAAATAAACAGCAAAAATACATGCTGAAACTGTAATAAAGGGGAAAAGTGAGAACTTGTACACAGAAAGCATAAAAGGTGTTAAGAATAAGAAGTTCATTTGTTTCTTTTGACTTGCATGGCAGAATAATCCCACTGTTCGACTGTTTTATGTGTGATGTGTTTATTTATTACTATTAACTGCCTGTTATAAGCCTCATTTTCCCGTTCTGTGGAAAAGCCTCATCTGGGAACAAGATGTGAATGCTACAAGCCTGCCAAAATGTACTGAAACGCACAGAAATTCACAGATAATCAATGCAAACTGAGCATAAACAATAATCGATACTGCCATGCAATTTACAACTGTTGGTTTTCACATTCCTTTGTCAGCACAGACTTTTATATTTTGTTCTGTTGTTGGAGAATTTAGACATGTCTATTTTTCTCTTGTACGATCAAGTGAGACAAACTAAAAATGACACATTATTGTGTATAAATATTAAAGCATATACCATAACAGAGGGGTAATGACATTAGCTGCCATTGTTAGATTTTAATGGCATAAACAGCATGCTTATATGCCCCTGATACTTTAATGATGGCAATAAAACCATTGACAAAACCTTTTCTGTTGTTTTTATTTCACAAAAATGTACAACAAATAAACAACATCCAATAGATCAGGTAACATAGAATTCATTTTACATTTAGAGAATAAGTTACGCAAGGAATTGATTTTTGACATTTAACTTCTATTAAACAAATGCACCATGACTGAATGAAAATAAACCCATGTGAAGACAGTGCAGACGGATGAAGTAAAAAAACGTAAGATGGCTCCTTCCAAGAATTCATGCGGAAAACTGGTCCTCAATTCTCTTAAAAGACAAAAAATGATAATACAATATTCAATAATACATTTAACTTTGTCCTGTCACTATCTTTTGGTCTTATATAGTAAATACAGATGTTCATTTTTTTTTCTTTTTCTGAAAGACTCTGATCACCATAACTTCATTTATTACAGCAAAAATACAGAAATGAATAATATTGTAAAATATTACAATATTTGATTGATTTAAGATCATTTAGGTCATGATTGAGATTGATTTTTTTCAAAAACATTTCTTATCATTATTAATGTTAAAAAACAGTTTTGCTGCTAGATATTTTGTTGAAAACAGATTTGTTTTTCAAGATTTTTGGATAAAGTTTGAAAAGAACAACATTTATTTAAAGGTGCTGTAAGTTTTTGACTCTACTAAAGCATAAAAATACCATAATATGTTTGCAGATATTTAAGAAACATGCTAAGTTAATATACTTGTTTATCTGAAAAACAATGCTACAGTCAGTTATTCTCCTTTGAAAATGTGCGTTCCGGGCTGGAATGTGGGTCTATGTATTGGTTTGTGAAACCCGCTCACTGCCAGTTTACCCAACTGAAGTTCGGCACCCCGGGTTGCCAGTCTGTGGAAAACACAGCCTATTTCATGTCCTGTTGGTGTCGTTAATCTGGCAACCTGCGTGTGCATCAAGTCGGAAAAAAACCCTCTCCAATATTTTGCATTTGGACTGCAATACCTAGCTGAACCACTAGGTGTCAATCCTACATACAGCACCTTTAAAATGCAATTTTTTTGTATCATTGTAAAAAATCTGTACTGTCACGCTTCACTGTCACAATTTAACGCATCCTTGCTGAATAAAAGTCTTAATTTCTATATAAATGAATGGTAATATATATATATATATATATATATATATAGTTAGTATTATATGTAGTTACATATAAACACAAAAACTAAACTCACCTGCACCTCTGAATGCTTGATACAAAAACACCACTGATATTGCCAACATCAAGACTACTGTCCAGAAGGCTGTTGCTGTTGAATTAAAAACAAAAATCAACAGCTTTTTTTTGCAACAGACTTCATGAATATTTACATTGAACAGATTTACTGATACTACATCAAATTATTTTGCGCATGAAAATAACTATTAGTTTGCTCTGTGATCAACATTCAATTTACATAAATACACAAATAAGTTAACACAAAAGATCTCTTACGTGGCTCAGGTTCATCCACAGTCAGAGTGGCATCACTTGGTGTTTCCAGGGTGGAGTGAGACACCCTACAGGTGACAACGGTCCCGGGTGGGTTTTTGTCGGGCCGTAGGGTGAGGTGAGAGGAGAGGGAATATGTTCCATCACTGTGCTGCCGGTGACTGGAGAGGGAGGACTCTTTTGACAAAGAGACAGGCTCTTCTTCAGAGGGCGCCTTGGAAAACCACTCCACCTACAGGAGCACAGGGCTGTCAGGACACAAGCTAAGAGCCCGACTCCAAAACAACATCAAAATATGGTTTTGTACTTCTTCTGAAAGCGAGCTGACCTGCACATCCAGAGGATAGTAGCGATGGCAATGGCAGCTCAGTTTCTGGGGTGTCGTGTCCTGAAATATCAGTTTCTCCTCAGACAGTGTGATACGAGGAGGTTCTGGGTAAAGAAATGGGATGGAATATTTGACAAATTTCCTTTAAATGAAATGTAAGGATTTATGGATGTGAACAATTTATGGGTTTCTTCAACTTTGAGCAATTACTGTATGTCCCATGTGTGGATTTTTGTTAAAACGAACATATTTCAATTGATATGAAATTATATGAAGGTATTAGAAACTTTGGTAACACTTTAGCATAGGGAACAATTCTCGCTATTAACTAGTTGCTTATTAGCATTCACATTTCTAGCAAATTGGCTGTTTATTTGTACTTATAAAGTAAACTGCACATATTCTGCATGACCATATTCCTAATCCTACCCAATACCTAAAGTTAACATCTACCTTACTAACTATAAATAATAACATAAATATGAATAATATTAGTAATTAAGAGTTTACTGAGGCAAATTAAATAAACTAATGAGAGTGTGAAAGTATTTTAAGAGTCTATTTTCTAAAAAGTGTCCAAAGCCGAAGAAACATCTTTATATGGAATATTAAAGGACATTTTGACCCTTCTCAGTATATGCCAATGAAAGACTCACGTGTGATGTGCAGCTGCACAATCTGTTGAGTCTGAAACTTCCCAGAGCCAACAGTACAGATATATGTGCCCTCATCTGAGACCTTTAACCTCTTCAGAGTCAGAGACGCATTACCGTCCCTCACCAGAAGATCTGCTTCAGCGCTTGTGCCTTCCCGGTCCACAAATACTGTAGTGTACAGTAATAGTGTCACATTTAGCACCCAAACATGTTTTCTTTTAAATATATGAATATTTCTCACTTACAGTCTTGTCCCACATCTGCCTCTGTTTCCCTCGCTTTCATGTCAAGTATTTTACGGCCATTTCCTCTGTGTTGTATGCGCCACTCAAGTGCCACATCCTGCCCAGGGACGGAGTTCTTCTGTCTGAAGCCACAGTCTAACAGCACATCACCCCCGATTGGAGCCACGATGGATGGGACACGCGAAAACACCACAAACACGACTGGAAAAAGAAAAGAGTGAAGGAGAGGAGGGAAATGGTAAAAATTCATTACTTGCACAAATAATGCAAAAAGTAAGATTAGTTAAAGAAAACATACATAGCGCTCCTCCTTTAGGCAGAATTTGTCAAACTAGGCCATTTGAATTAACTATCATTCCCCTTTGTTATAGAGTATTAGATTCAATAAATTCATTAGAACTGAATGTACATTATAAAATCATTAGACACTTGTTCATGGGTTCTTCTGATCAATGCCATCTAGAAGTGAATCATCAGAATTTTGAAATGATTCGAAACAAGGTTTGAAATAGTATGATGTAACAAAGGCTCATTTGCTGAAATCACACAACTTTTATGGAGTAGCTGCCTTAATTTGTTTTCAGGATATTTATGACCCAAACTTATTTCTGGAACATCTAAAGCAGGGATGCCCAGTCCTTCTCCTGGAGGACCAATGTCTAGAGTTTAGCTCCAACCAGCTCTAACACACTTGTCTGGAAGTTTCTAGTCATTCTTAAGACCTTGATTAGCTGGTTCAGGTGTGTTTATTAAGGACTAGAGCTAAACTTTGCTGGACAGTGACCTAAAGGGACATGGTAATGTTTAAAAAAAAAAGTGATGGGATGGAAAATTCTATTTCAATATTTTTATGTTCAAAACTTTTTTCAGGCGAATGCAGTAGTTTTTTGGGAGAATGCAAATGTTTTGCAACATAATGCAAAGCTCTTGGGGAACACAATACTTTTGTCAGAACAAATGTTTTGTGAGAACGCAACTGTTTAGTTAAAGAACAAATGTTTTGTTTGAGAAAACAAATGTTTTTTTACAGAACGCAAATGTTTTGCTAGAGAATGCAAATGTTTTGTTACAGAACAAATGTTTAGTTAGAGAACACAAATGTTTTGTTTCAGAAAACGTTTTGTTTGAGAAAACAAATGTTTTGTTACAGAACGCAAATGTTTTGCTAGAGAACACGTTTTGTGAGAGAATGCAAATGTTTTGATAAAGGACACAAATGTTTTGTCAGACAACACAAATGTTTTGTTAAAGGACACTAATGTTTTGTTAGATTACTCAAATGTTTTGTCAGAGAACCTAAATGTTTTATTTGAGAACAATTTTTTGTGAGAGAATACTTTTTCAAGAGAACGCAGGGTTTCTCAGGGAAGCATAATATTTTTGAGAGAGCGTAAATGTTTTACAAGAAAGCACAAAGTTTCTTGGGGAGAATGCACTATTTTGTGAGAGAACACAAATGTTTTGGGAGCATACACAAAGTTCCATAGATAGATAGATAGATAGATAACATATTACAACCTTACCCTCTGTCTGCAACGTTCCTGATTGGCTGAGAGGCAGGTTCAGTTTACTCTGCATAAGTGGTTGTGTGTCAGATTGTGTTGTCTCACTGTGAAGGGTCTGCAGCACCAGAGTGAGGCTGATGCCGCCACCTTCCAGCTGAACTGAGCCAATGAAATGAGCAGGGAGGGAATCCAGCTCAGCACCGCGAGGAACATAATGGCTGATCTCACAAACCGCTTCCTGTTCATTGCAGTCGGCATGAAGAAGCAAGTCTGCATTAGGAATCTGAATAGATGGTACTGTGGGGTGAGAAACAACAGAGAAAGAAAGAGTTTCTGCATTTAATGTAGACATTTAATTGCTGACTTTAGGTTCAGTGCACTTACACGTCAACTCAAAGATGAGATCGTCGGCGTTAGGGGTCTCAGGGGGGTTATACGGGGTCACGAGCTCTGGTGACAGACCATCATTTCCAACAAGATCCCTGAAGACCAGAGTGGAGGGAGTGCGCTTGAACATCGCCCCGCCCATCATGCCTCCCATCCCGCCCCCTTCCTCGATCAGAGAGCAGGACAGGACCACATCTGCGCCCTCCAGCCCTGTGAAGAGAGTGCATTCACTCAAACAGCAGGGGGCGCCAAATCCACCAAAACCAGATTAGTGAAAATAAAACCGAAAGCAAAAAGACCATTCTGACCCATCAATCGAAATTACATTTTTATTACATAAATTAATATGAAACCTGCATATGCAAATATATGCAAGCAAGTCGGCTGAAAACAATATAGGAGCACGAATAAATATCGAAAACTCACCATAGACCAACGAAAGGAAGACGAGGATTGTCAACATCACCGAACAGCTCCTGACAAGATAGCTAATGATTTTGCAAGATGTCGCTAATAATAGTAGGCCTATGTGTATATATGATTAGCCTACATTAAATGAGGAAAGACGCATTTTAGGACAAGACAGCTCTCTGCTAGGCTAACATCGAAACTCGAATCGTGATACATTCAATAGGTGATAATATACTTTCACTTTTGTTAAGAGTTCTTCCTTATAGGCAAATTCAAAATAAGAGTGAAGTTTTCTGTTTGGTTGCGATAGAAAATGTGGTGCTTTTTGTTTAATATTAGGCTATTTATTATTTTTATGTGAGATTTTGTTTATATCCATATTAAAGGCTGGTAGGATCTGTTTTACCAATGTATCGATTCATTGCAGGAAGATACATTGTACTAACCCTTAAGAAAATGAACCATGGTTTTACAAAAAAAAAACATGGTTACTATAGTTAAACCATGGCAACCACAAATTAATGGTTTTGCTACCATAGTTTAACCATGGTATTTGTAGTAAAACTGTGATTATACAAATGGTAATTACTACACCAAAAAAAAAAAAGAAAAAGAAAAAGAAAAAAAAGGATACTACAATTTTTTTATAGCCATATCAAACCATGGTTCATTTTCGTAAGGGAAGGTACAAAGTGTAATATGGTTAAACATTTATACATTTTAAAACAAAACTATGTTTGTGCAGGGTTAGTTGCCCATTTTTGACAATTTTCAGGGTGGGTTTATAGTTTTCCGTATAGACACATACATCTTGGCTGCTAAAAAGCTATTGAACATTTTCTTGTTGTCCAGGAAAACAACAACAACTGTAGCTTATTCATTAACTCATTGATCTTCCTGGCTTCCTGGTCAGATTAATGTGTTAAAAAAAAAGAAAAAGATACAGATTAGCCAGGACTCAAAAAGAGGAAGCTGACAGTGTTTGTTGTTGTGTTTGGGATTTGCATAGTATACTCAAGCTCTGGGTCAAGGTATATGACCTGTCTCTCAGAAAACACCAGAAAGCTGTTTGAGCACTTGTCAGATGCAGCTTAAAGGTTTTAATATTCATATTGTTTCTGATTGAGGAACACTAACACAGCACTGCAACAGAAATCAGAGTGAATCAGCAGTTATGAGACTCAAAGCCAGCAAATCCCCCTAGGGTTAAAGACTGAACCTTCTTATGCATAGACTGGGATGGAGACACCTGTGCCTGCTTAATTATACACACACCTAAAGCCTGGGAAACAAATAGAGTCAGAGGGTGTGTTTGCATTTTAAAATGTGAAATCAATTGTGGTTTTAAATTCGATTCTCTGAAAATCAGAGACAGGGGATCATTAACATAAAACCGCTATTTAGCAAAAGGAGGGACATGAAGAGTTAATGAAGCTGATGAGTTCAGATGCAAAAGCCTTTAAGTGCCATCTGAAATTTTCTTCTAAAATGAGCATTTTTACTCGGCTCCTACGTTTATGTTTAGTTTTCACTTCAATTGCATAGAAAAGGACCTATACATTTCCATTAGAATACATTTACTGAATCTAAAAATAGGAGCCTGATAAAAAATGCTTATTTTAGATGAAAATTTCAGACAGCACTTAGAGGCTTTTGCATCTGAACTCTTCATACACATAGTTCATGCAAATTTCATACAAATAATAAAACAGCTAATAGAATGCTCTAAAATAACTTTATGCATAATATAAAAGTTTAGGGTTGATAAGTTTTAAAAATGCTTTTGAAAGAAGGCTCATCAAGGCTGCGTTTATTTGATCAGAAATACAGTAAAATTGCAATTTCTAAAATATTACAATACCTGTCTATTTTAATTATTTTTAAAACAATTTATTCCTGTGATGGTGAAGCTGAATTTTCAGCATCCTTCAGAAATCATTCTAATATGTTGATTTGCTGCTCAAGAAACATTTCTTATTAGTATTGTGAAACAGTTCTTAATATTACTGTTTAATATTTTGTGCAAACATTTTCTGTAATATTTGAAAAAATAGAAAGTTGTAATAAGGCTAAAATATTTACTGTCACTTTTGATAAATTTAATAAATCATGTTTTAAAAAATAAAATATCTTACTGATAATTTATATTATCATTGTGTTATATTATTTTGTTCATATAATGGATTATAGTTTGTGTGAAGGTTGAAAATCCGGTTTTCCTCTTGCTGCAGGTTTTATAAGTGACTAAAACTTTTAGTCAACAGTTTCCCAAATTAATGCATGTGAAGACAGAATATTCTTTGGACTTTGTTTATTCAGCTGATAAAATAAAACCATAAAAAATATTTACAAGGTGGTTTTTTTTTTTTTATAAAGACATCAAAACTTCAAGATACAACACAATGAGGAAAATCTGTAAATTATACATTCATGTAACACATAAGGTAATGAGTACAGTGTAGCATTTGGGGAATTCATCAAAGTATGCTATTTGTTGTGCATATTACAACACAATGTCTTCATAGAAAAAGAGTATCTATATAGATCTCTTATATTCAAATATTATGCAAGAATTGATAAAGGAAAGGACTGAATGCATGCAAAAATCGGGTACTTTTTTAGGGCTTCACACTGTTGGCCTCAAGGGGGAGACAGCACATCAAAGAAAAAAAGCCATGCCAGTTACTGGCATATTATAGTGCTTCGGAAGAGCATTTTATGTGTTGTTCAGACTGTCCATCATAAAGTTTTTTTTAAACGAGTTAAACTGTAAAAGCAGGTCCACTTAAGCGCATTCCCAAGTCAACGACTTCTGAAAGCGTTTTCCTCTTCTAATACAGAGCTCATAAGAACCAAACAGATGCACAGAATGAATAGTGTGCTGCTTCAGTGTAACAAAAGTTCTCCCAGTAGAAGTGTGTTATTGTTGCAATAACATTTAAATTTCAGTAAGAGTCACCCGGAAACAGTCTGCTTGGTTGTCAATGGAAAGGATGAATGTGTCCTCGTTGCAGTAGTGCTCAATAATGTTGTCATCCATGTTGACCAGAATACTAGTGGTTGAATGAAAATGAAATTTGAATTCAAAATAATTTAATACTAATCACTATATATAGAGAGAGAGTCTTTTTTAGCACTGTTCACTCACCCTTTCTTGCTTTTCTTATAGATTTTAGTCATTTTCTCCACAGGAACAGAATATTTGCTTGATATCTTGAAGAAAAAAAAAAAAGAGACCTTAATCCAAACAGCATCTTAAACAGAAAATCTGACAAGCCTCTGTGAATGGCAGCTTATTTCCGACTCTGTTGTTGTATTCCATGGAAAGTAATCTGATCTGCTACTAAATGCAGTGTAAAACCTATTCACTCCTGTCTGTTAAGAATCAAAGTCTACATCCCATGTGCTGTACTGCGTGACACTGTACTTACTGCCTCAAGCAAACTTTTCAGTGTTGGGGACCTTAGCATCAGTGCATCGAAAACCTCATCAGTTTCTCTTCTTACGTACAGCAGGACTGCAGAAAAATATCATTAAGAATTAATATAGAAGATTGGGACAGATTTCACACATGTGCAGTAAATCATACCTCTCCTTTCCTCTCTGCTGTATTTGGCGGGTGGAGAAATATCATCCTCTGATGAACGGAATGGTCTTTTCATGGCCACACTGCATGAGAAACAGATAAACAAGTTTATGATTATAATAATGCCTTTCAATGCTACAGTTATACTGCAAGAAACAGATGCAAAGCATATGAAACACACTGGATTGATTCTACTGGTCTGATGCTTGCTGGACTTTGAAAGACATTTCTCCTATGGGATGTATTTTTATGAATGAATTAATACAAATAGACATTTACCATACTGAATATAGAATTAAATTAACAAAAAAAGACAAAATAGCCTAAATATTTTCATGTTATGGTCAAAGCCAATAAATGGCTCATAATAAAACTTTACATTATTTGGTCTAAATAAATTACGAATAAAACACCAAACAACTAAAAATCAGTCATTAAGCGAACTTAGGCTTCACAACACTATAATGTACAGTATGAAAATTGATATTCTTGAAATATGCTAAAGATTAAAACTCAAAAGTGCTATTACATACAGCTTTTAAGTTACATTTAATTTAAGTGAGTGTTGGATGATGCCAAATGTAATCTTAAATAAAAATAGGGAAAATAGACAGCAATTAAATACTGGCCAATTACTGTCAACTGATACTTAGCACATAACCTTTACTATAAAGCCATATCTTGCATTCCTAAATACCAATAGTAATTCTATTATAATTAAAGCAGGACATTCTTAGTAAATGCACTAACCCATCACTCTCCATTTCTTCAACGCCAAAACTAAACACCTGTAAACAAAGAGAAAACAAAAGGTTATAGAGACTTGCTTTCACAATATGTTCAAAAGTATAAGCAGTGACTTTTGATAATTCAGTTAGAGAGATTACATGCATTTGAATAAAGTCACTACAATCTAGTCATAACTAAGAGACTACGCCTTAATAATTAGTTCTGATCAATTTAGCACTGAAACAACTTCAGTGTCACATTGAGAACTGCATTCATCCTCACCTGACCGGCTCTCTGGAGGTTGTTCAAATGGACATCGGGTATGAAGAGGACAGGCTGGGACTCCAGGTCTGTCACAGTTTTGAAGAGCGTAATATCTGGCCTCCTTTGAGCTAAAGTGGCAAAACTTCCTCTCTTACCTAATAGAGTGAAAGAAAACCAATGACTCAAGTCAAAATCAGCAAGCTGATGCAGAAAAACACACATAGTCTTGTTTCATAGAAGACATGGTCATAGTCGTCACATATTAGGTCAAAACCTGTAATGCAAAATTGTTTTTATTCATATTCTTACTCATTGCAAAATGCCTATGTGCATTTTATCCATGATCAGAGTAAAATCATAAACACATGATAGATAATGACACTATATTTTATAAACAAATGTATAGTTGATTGACAGAACTCTCACCATCATGACCATGGTTGCCAACAGCCGGACCTTTGGTCTTCTTCCGAAGCTGCTTTTTCTCCTCATCACGAATTTTTCGCTCCGCTCCCTGTACAGAAGAGATGTCTGTGTGATCATACTGGCTATTTTTGTTGTTACACTGATAAAATGTATGGAAAGGACAGCAGGGAAAAATTAAGAAATAAAAAAGCACTATTAACTAAGTTTAGTATATAAAGTAGTTAATTCCAATGACAAATGAACTGCAATGCAAAAATAATTACATTACATAAGGTCACATCATTACAGCTATTACAAGAAACGGTAAAATGGCAAACAGAAAATGTCCACTGTAAACTGTAATACTTATTGTATAACTTGTGCAAATAAAATAAAGTCAGGTCTTTGACTTAAACGGAGGTGTTTGACTCATAACAATCACACTGACGCAGCACCAACCTTGTCACAGAAGACCTTGATCTGTGAGTAGGCTCTATGAATGGGTCTGTTACTCCTGTTGTTGTAACTGTAGGTGTCTATCTGGATCATAAGTGGAAGACCTTTGACTCCCTTCTGTGAGGAGAAATCGGTGCTCAGACAGTTCAGCGTAATGAAAACCTGGAAAAAAACACAAGACGCATACACAAATCAGCTTGACAAAACATGCATTTCTGAGCTTGGAAAAGGTCAAGTATGGCCAGCCAATCATGTCTTATTATCTTATGACAAAAGAGCCAGGGGCAGTTTTTCCACCAAGCTGCTCAGCTATAAAGAGATTGTTCTCGCAGAATTTAAAACTAGAAAAAAAAAAAAATAATAATCACAGTGAGGGGCCATTCACACAGAACCCATTTTTGCATTTAAAAAGTAGAAAACTGTAAGGGTTCTTTACACAGAACACGTTTTTGTGAACAAAACAAAACAAAACATAAAAAACAAAAACCACAAAAGAAAACAAAAATAAAAAACAAAACACAAAAACCCCCCACAAAACACAAAAACAAAACAAAACAAAAACAAAACAAACAAAAAAAAAACAAGCACAGTAAGGAGCAATTCAAGAATGCTTTGTACATTTAGAAAACATTGCAGTAAGGGGCTGTTCACACATGACATGTTTTCTGAGTTTAAAAAACAAAAAAACTGTACTGTAAGGGTTGTTTACCCAGAACATGTTTTTGCATTTAACAACAACAACAACAAAGGTGCAATAAGGATCCGTTCACACAGAATGTGTTTAAAAACTAGAAAACAGTGCAGTAATGGGCTGTTCGCACAAGATTGTGTTTGTACATTTAAAAAACTAGAAAACAGGACAGTAAGGGGCTGTTCAAATAGGTGTTTTTACAATTTATCTAGAAAACAGCACACTAATGGACCCGCAAGTTAAAATAAGTTTAACTAAAAAATTTGAGACTTGGCTTTTTCTCATTCCACTGCCCTGCATTGCTTGTTTTTGTGTATCTCTGTGTTTTTAAAACTTCTTTTGAATGAAGTTTTAGACAAATACTTTCGTCTTGCACATTTACCAAAGTACATTTAAAAAGCACCTGTGTCAGCCAACCCTAAACCTTTTTTTTTTTTTTACTTAACACTGCTATAAAAATGAGGTGCGCATGCACAAGATGCTTATAAAAGCTGCAAAAATGTGCTGCAAAGCTACAATACTAGCATCATTGTTTCAACCAGTGGCGTACTAGTCAGGAGAGGTGTGTCAATCTGTTCGACCAATGGCAGACACAGGGAGCGTTCGGGAAACGTGTTTGAAAATCATTATTTTTGCAATTCTGTTTGCTAGTGGTGATAAGAGGTGGTAGTGAAATTACACACCTCAGTGTGAACCTTTACAGACTGTTTGATTAATAGACTAATCCTGAACAAAAAGCTATTACTGGATGGCCTCCAAGACTTTAGCAAAATGGTGAATAAAGCAGAGCAGTTCATGTCAAATATTTTTAGCGTTAGTCTATCGTTAATCTCAAAAACACCAATCCAGCTTCTGTGTGGACTTGTGACCTTTAATTTTGAATAATACATCTTCTGTGTAAAATGTTCACAATCTTAAAATCTCTAAATGTCGACTCTAAACAAAAACCACACAACCACTCTATCATTGTGCGGCTGTCTGCGGTTTATTCAAATAGTAAGCAAAACTAAATTGATTTGAAATATTCCCAACTGTAACCTGTCTTATGCCAATATATCAAGAGACACTGGAAAAACGACTGTTGAAAGATGAAAGGTAGCGAATCTTTCAGCCCGAGGTGAAAATAGTTTCCCACTGACGGTCTCCCGTCCTTTCATGTCTGTGCCTGTAGCTGTTGTTTCATAGAGGAGCTTGTTGTTCGATGTTATGAGAACCACTTGTGTTCTCAGGGCCACGTGATCAATTCTGACAGAAATCAGTTAGCAACTGCGTACACGGACAAAACTTTCACAACAGATCTGTCTAGTGTGGGCTCTGGCTTTCTGTGTGCATGTGGGTGCATGTGAGCAAATGATGGCTGAACAAATAAAAAGTAACGCTGAAATCTTACAACATTATCAAATCATCATCAGTTGGCTCTAAAAATGGAAGGCATTTAAATGTTTATATTTCTGCAATCCTTTATAAAAATTTTTTAAAAATCTTTTATTTACATGATCTGAATTAGGAAACTGCACTGTAAAATAAAATAAAAATAAAATAAAATAAAATAAAATTTAATTTAATTTAATTTAATTTAATTTAATTTAATTCAATTTAATTCAATTTAATTCCATTCCATTCCATTCCATTCCATTCCATTCAATTAATTTGCTATTAAGTTTTCCCACCGGCTATTACAATGACACATCAGGCTACTTCAAAAGCCTAGATTTAAAGACAAATATTGACCATGAGCACTGGGTGGACCTCCTCCCTTAAGTGTGCACTTAAAGTAAGCTTGTTAAGTACTGGAACTAAGAAGGAAAAATCCTCCTGACAGTGAATGGGATGCTGCAGGGAAGAGGAGGAGAAGGGAGCTGTAATGTCTCCTCAGGCTCAACGGCTGTTATCAGCTTGACCTGCACACTTAAGCAAACTTAAGATTCCAGGAAAAACTCGGAGAATCCAAGCTGAAGCCTCACCTTTGCCTCCTCATTGACGTCCCAGGTGAAGGACACAGCATTGTAAGCGATTTCTTCAATGTTGCCAATGGTGCTGAAGCTCTCTTTATAGTCAGCTGAAGGGTGAAACATGACATTAGTTATCATTTGTAATTTTACAAGTAACTGAATATTTCTGGCATTACTCATAATATTTTCTTTAAGACCTTAACAGTAGCATGGTTAAACAAATGTCTGAGGCCACATAGGAAATCTGAGATTCCACATCTTATTTAGATAAAAAAAAAAAAAATATATATATATTAAACCGAATTAAATAAATTAATTTGAATTAAATTATAAAACAAAATGGTCACACTTTATTTTAAGGTCAAATTATCGCTATTAACAAACCATTAACTACGAACTTTGCCTCAAACTCCTAATTTGCTGCTTATTAATAGTTAGTAAGGTAGTTGTTAAGTTTAGGTATTGGGTAGAATTAGTAGGAATATGTCCTTCATAAGTACTAATAAACAGCTAATATGTTAATAATAGGCAACTAGCTAGTAGTGAGAATCGGTCCCTATACTAAAGTGTTACCAATAAAAGTCAAAGAAATGATAGTAAATAATAGAATAAAATAGAAAATAGATAAGAAATATTTTGATTACATTTTTTTAAATCTACAATTTATTTAGATAAATAAAACAAACTGCATAAAGTTCATTAAAATGAATCAAATAAGTTTAAAACAAATTAAACAACTAAAATAAAATTTTAATCTGGTAAAAATCTGGCATGCTTGATTTTATTTAGATAAGTAAAATATCTAATTAATATTTAGATATATTGAATAACAAATATTTTACTTTGAAATGTAAAATCTGGGATTCTTAAGATCTAAATTAGATAAATTAAAACTAAATAAAATAAAATAAAATGCATTAAAATAATATAAGTTGAATAAAATAAAATGTATATAATTAAATTAGGATAACAATCTTTAATTAATTGTATTTATTTTCTTTACTTATTTTTAATATTTTAAAACAAGAAATTATATGCAAAAAGAATAACACATATTTAAGTTTCTACATTATTTTTAGTCTCTAATCAAGTTTGTGACCTTTTAAAATCTTTTATGCAAAAGTCCAGATTTCATTGCATTCACTGAAGCACAAGATGCTCTTATTTTTGATTCTTGAATCATGCTGGATAACATGATCATCAGGTTTTGCCAGCTCAGGTGCTCTTGTTAAAGCAAAGGCTGGACATACCAAATACTAAGCCACTGAACAATTTTCAAGTTCAACTTGTCGCCCAAATTGTTGTGCTGATAATATTAGTGGCAAAATGCTACATTTTTGCTACACGAGACTTTACACCCCACTGTATTTTCAAACAACATGAAGATAAGATAAATGTGAGAAAGAGAATTTACTTCTTTTGCCTCGAGTCAATATGTATATAATATGCAAAGCTGCAAACAAATTTGAGCACTTCAGTTTATATTCGGAGTCATTTAAAAATTCGAAAAAAAAAAAAAAAAAAAAAAACAACGGGACGCGTTTTGACCTCAGACGCAGGCGTTCTGTTACACGCTTCACGTCTATGACACAGTGCCTGCCTGCTGTGTAAATACAACACCGCTTAAATGTATGGCAGATGTTACTCAAGCCTCCCGTTTACAAAAGAGCAGGACCCTTTCCCAAGCCCCCGCTTGTCTGAGGATTCTGCCTCCCCCCAAACGGTTAACGCTCCTATTCAAATCCTGATCTCCTGCCTCAGGCACTATGAAAAATCCCTGGATACTGTTATTCAAATCAGGACAACATCACGATCAGCAGATCGGATTTCGGTCTTCTAAAATCATGCCTGAACCACGTCAGGCTGCCAGCTGCCACGGAGAAGACCATCGCAGTGCCCCTCAGGTGTCAAAACCCCCCTTCCTTTAACCTGACCCCTCATTGTCCTTATGGTTCCCAACTGGGAGTTATGATGGAAGACTTTGCCTTAAGCATTGTGCTAAAGTTGCAAACCCCTTTTTTTAGGATACACCTCAAATAAAACAAATGAGGAACCGGGAAGAAAAAAGATGAACAAAAGGAAGGGACTCCAGTTATCCAGTATCCCAGGGATACAGACGCAGAGCATAAAAGAGGTGGAAAAAAAGCATATAATGACGCAAACATAGAGTACACAAACAAAAACACACTGGTTAGGTTAAGTGTTAAGGTAAATTCCAAAATTAAATTCTTTCTTACTCAGTGTTTTTGTCTTGTTTTCCAGTACAAACATCTGAACAATCTTAAATTAAGATACATTTACTTGAGAAGCAAAATTACTGATTCCTGAAAAACTGATCAAAATTAAGTGACTCAAAACAAGAAAAATATCTTCCAATGGGGTAAGAAAATAAGCTTAATTTAAAGAGAAATCAAGTTGATTTTCTTAGCCCACTGGCAGACTTTTTCTTGTTTCAAGAATAAAATCACTTAAATTTGAAACATTTGTTATCTTATGTAAATTTCCTTTTCAGTACGTACAGGTACGATTTCGCAATGGATTCAAGTTGGTCATGCAGATTTGCCACGCTGAACGAAAAAAAAGGCAAAATTTTTGCCACATTTTTCAGATAAACTACAGTCAACATAATATATCTGTGTGTACTGTGTATATATGTATATATAAATACACACACATATTATGTAAACACAAACCTTTATTTTGGATGTGATTAATCACGATCAATCGATTAGACAGCACTTTGAAAGTGAATGTTTGAATGTGCTTTACCAGAAAAATGTGGCAAAAATTTTGCTAATGTGCACCTTTCAGACATATGTAAAAGATACATATGTAAAGCAGATGCCCACCTATGTCAAGGACTCTCTGTTTGGCCGTGTGCTGACGGTTGTGCCAGTAGTTCCAGTGCTTTAGCTGCTCATCTCGACATTTCTCCTGTCCAAACACCACCATCACCACACTCTGAGAGAGACAGTTGTGTTACAGTGATTCTGGTCCTTAATATCAATTATATTACAGAGTTGAGAGTAGTTGTCATGGTAACAGCAGAACTCACCCGCACTTTACTGATGGGATGTCGAAGGCCCTTGTTGGCCCCAGTCTCACTGAGAGTGATGCCGTAGAACTGGCCCTTGTTCAGATAGATCATCGGCCCCTCGCCGGCCTTCTCACGAACCGAACGGGTTGCTTCTATACTGTACTGGAACATATCTCTAGGAGTGGGCAGAAAAACTGTTGTGTGAATGGAAATCATAATAGAAAGAAAAACACTTTGTCCACATTTGTGAATAAAGACAGCAGTGAGCTGTGCTATAGCGGTGAGCTACTGTATACCATCAATGCAAGTAAAAAATCATGTCTTAAAAGTCAAATCTAATATTCAACTATGATTTTGGCATGTATGCAATATGGTTCACATTCTGTGAGTTTTAATGTTATCGGTATCAGGCTGATTAGTACAGAAGGCAAGATATTTAAGGTAATAAACCACAGCAATTTACTAGAGAATTCAATAATAAAAGAAAGTCTACAGAAGAGTGGCCGCATTCTTAAATTGATAGCAGTTGTACAAAAACTCAATTTACTGTACAATTTACTGTACAGAAAATGTTAAAATCTGGATGTTTTGTAAGCCTCGGCTCATAATTTAAAGGATCTAATACAGAGATGCTTGATTTCCAGATTACTGTGATTCAAATGTACATCTGCAGAGAACTTTAAAAAACAGAGGTAATTTGAGTGTAGTATTTCAATACTGTCACTATGCACTGCTGAAATTTTTTTTTTTTCGAAGATGCATTAATATGATCAAATGTGACAGAATCCTGAATAATTAATAAATAATAATTAATGTTTCTTGAGCAGCAAATCAGCATATTAGAATGAAGAGTCATTTACACTGAAGACTGGAGTAATGATGCTGAAAATTCAGCTTGGCCATCACATGAATAAATTATATTTTAAAATATATTAAAATAGAAGTTATTTTAAATTGTAATAGTATTTCACACTATTTATTTATTTATTTTTTTACTGTAGTTTTGATCAAATAAATGCAGCTTTGGTGAACACACAAGACAATTTTCAAAAACATTTAACACATTTTACTGATCCCACACTTTTGAACGGTAGTGTAAATGAATATCAAGTGTTTGGCATGTTGCACTTACATTCCCGAATGCTCCTGGGAGAAATTGTCTGCCCCTAGTGTGGTGGGCACCCTGTACTTCTGAAAAAGAGTATATGACAGAAGTATGAACCTACTGAAGAAACAAATTGGTCTAAACTGCCTTACGTTTACATATTATTCTCGATGTTTAATGATGAGTGACTGACGTAAACTGAGATGTTTTCAACTGACAGAAAGCTCACCATAGTCTCCTCAGGGTAGGAGTCCTCAAAGGTGCTATCTGGTGTACTGCACTGTTCGTCCTTCATGTATCTGTCGTGGCTGATGCTTGCTGTATCCTGTAAAGGCTGATGGTAGGTCATGCGCTGATACTGAACCCCCTGCTGATGGTGATGGTTGGAGAATGCCTGAGCACCCTCCTCAACCGGCACTGGACCGAACAGGTCTTGTTTGTTTTCTGCACTGTGAACATCAGTATTCAAGGACAGGTTGACAGGAAGTGACTTCAGGACCTGGATACGATTCTCTGAGGACTCAAGGCCATCTTGACTGATCCGACTAAAAGAAAGCCAAATGAGTTAGTCCAAATTATTCCAATTGGAACATGGGCATTCATTCATTCATTCATTCATTCCCTGGAAATAAAGTTAAAAATTAAAACAGGAAATTTACGGCTTAAAACGAAGAAATATTTAAGATTCTACATTCACTAATAAGCAAAAATCATGCTGGACAACATGTATCACGAATATGTTCTGAAGTATATGTTAATTCTTCAGTTCAAAATTTCACTCAAATTGTTATGCTTTTAATTTGAAATTAAAATGTATTCATTTAGAAAAATGGAAAACAGGTGCATTTTCACAAGTGATCTCAGACTTTCGGAGCTCAAAAAAACTGAGTGTTGGACTGACCTCTTCTCATGATCTTCTGGAAGTTTGGGTACTGGTAAAAGCCTCTTCTCTTTAGGAACCTAATGGAAAAGAAATAGTATAACTTTCTGACAATACATTTTCCTATATGTACACAACAGGCACATTGGTTTTCTTCTTAAGTGTGTTACAGAGGATTTCTGACCTTATAGTAATCATAAAGGAGTCCCAGGGCAGCCACACTGTCCTCATCTCCATTAATGCTCATCATGGCCTTGGTGGCAGCAGTCAATGGATTCTCCAAGTATGATTTCCATGCCTCATCTTCACTTGTGAAGGCACGGCGTGATGGAATATTCATCTCATTAGGGACCACCACCACCAGACGCTTACTGAATTAATCAAATTATTAATAAAAATTAATTAGGAAAAATATACATGTACAGTATATATATATATATATATATATATATATATATATATAGCAAAAATAATGTAAAATGGACAACTAAAATAATGTTTGGACAACAGGCTTGATCCCAATAATACCACCTCTCTCTATACCTTAGGGTTCATGAAGTTTACCAAGGGTTAGAGCATACAACTGAAATTCCCAGCACTATCCTTTTACATTTTCCACACAATTGCTTTTTTCGGTGGGACAATGGGCTATATCCTTCTGGATATTGATACTACAGTGAGGAAGGGTTGCATGGGAGGGGCTGTACAAGGATGTTAGCTAATATAAGCCACCTGCCAAGGCCCACCGTTATAGATGTACTGCAGCCAAAAAAAAAAAAAAAAAACAAAAAAAAAACTAGCCAGAAGAGGAAAAGGTTAAAAAATAAATAAATAAAAGCAATCTGTCACACTTGTTCTTTGATGTTGCAATTTACTGTACAGTATGTAGTGTAGAAACCCTTTTACTGGAGATCATCAACATAGATTTTTTAGAAAAAAAAATATAACAACTATTTATAACAAAAATATAACAATAATGAAACATTAGCAACTATAGTAAAATATAGTGGAGTTCCACAAAGTTCTATTCTAGGACCTCTTCTCTTTTCTTTTTATGCTACCTTTAGGTAGTGTAATAACGAACCATGGGATCAAAGCATGCTGAAACATATTTACTAATTTTAGCAAACAAAACGACCTGCTGCGATGACATCACATATAAAGATAAACGTCAAGGAATTTCAAACAACTTGTTGCTATATAATAGACTTGTGTTTGCCGTTTCTTATAAACTGCATCAGTGTTTACATTGGTGACTTACTTCTCTTCCTGAGCCATGTGCACTGCTGGGCTCCCACAGTGAAACTGGACTTTCAGGTCGGTGAAGATGCGGCAGGTGAGTCGCAGGAAACGGCTGAAAGAAAACTCGGACTACAGGTCAAACAACTTCTCGCATCCGACACTCATTACAGCATCCTCCGTCTGTTCCGCACAAAGGAGAGCAGCCAAACATTCAGGATCAAGCGGAAAATTGTGTTAATTCTGGGAAGTCTCAAGGTGACTATTATTGTGAGCAAGCAAAGGTGCGCTCTCATTACCTGGAGGAGGGGATGAGCCAACCAATCCCCGTGCAGCTGCTTTGATTCGGCGATGGCGATTGGCTGTAAAGTAAAAGAAGGTGTGGCAGCCACCTGCACGCTGGTACTGTTAAAACATGCATCCGAAATAGAGTCTCACATTTTGTTCGTGGGAGTTTTTCATTGATTGCGCAAACAGATATTACTCGAGAGGCGTGTTTTATGGGAAATGTTTAAATACTGATTAATCTCTAAATAACCTAGATACAAATCTCAAATCTAAAGTCTTTTTTTTAAATAAAAGACGTTTTGTTTATTTAAAAAAATGATTGGAGAAGCTCTGTGAGGTATTGAGGAGCAAGTTGTTTAGGTCTGTACATAACATTGCAGCTGGCAGAGCAGTTAATAATAATAATGAAATATGAGTTTTGTTTCCATTTTCTTGTTGGGAAAGGGACTGTTTGTTCACTTTTAGCCGTCTGTCTGAGCCTATCCAAATACAGGTATTGTTGACTAGCAGACTGCTATTTGTTTGTTAGGGCTGCAAATAAAAGTGTCTGTTAGACTAACAGGTGTGGCTCTATTTTAAAAGCATCAAATGAGCTCTTTCTTTGCTTGCATCTGGGTTTTGGCCAGCCTGGGATAAGCTCCTGTACTATGCTTTTAATGAGCAGACCAGTATTTAAAAGAAAAAAAGACCGCCTATGACCTTTTTTTATTTATTTATTTATTTTTTTTAAGAAACTTGTCATAGTTTCAGTGAGTGCTAATGTGTACGTGACAGATCAGAGATGAAGATGGCAGGCTTCAACAAGACTATTTATCGGTCAGGTGAAATCTACTAATGACCTGCAGTTATCAGTCATGGGAACAGAAACTGACACCTGAATGCAGAAAAATAATATTTCATCATTTGCTCCAACATAAAGACTAACAGAGACAGAGGCGTATAAATACACATCATCAGTCTGTATTTGTCATTTCAATTTGCTTGTCTTGTTCTGTCATGATTTAAAAAAAAAACCCCAAAAACATTCAGTTCTACTTGATTCGCATCCTTATCAGACTTCATGGGACATTTCACAAGAGGTGTGGCATGCCTGAGTACTCAAAAGAAAAATAACCTGTTTTGACCTGGAGAAGGGCTTCAGCTTCTACCCGTCTGACAGGTAACGATTCTGCATTGTTAGCAAAATGTGACAGTAGTCTATAGATAACACACACACACTGAATTGACAGATTTTACCAGTTGCACCAGTCCAATAAAGGCTCAGAACTCTGGAGAAAGTTGTCCTCTGACAACTTAAGTATATTCTCATGTTGGGTGTCTAGTATTATTAGGAAACTCAAATGAAGAAAATCTCTCTCATGCACCACCTTTTAAAAACAGTTATGCTTGCAAATACCCAGTCACTTGCATATATAACATTAAATGTAATTTGATGGGAAAATATCAGCGAGCAATTCAGGACTAATCCTGCTGACTCACATGATTCACATGATGTCATCTCTTGCCTGAGCATGAGAACAAGGCCCGCCCCAAACTACTGCTACAGAAACCAGAAAACTTCACCACAACTGTGAACATTTTAAAATGGTATCAGTCTCTGTGCATCTATTATGCCACTCCACTCCAATAAACAAATAACTAAATAATAAATACAAAAGTGACAAAGTCCTAATTAGTTTTTTTCTTTTTTACTTTTTATTATTCAAGTTTATTGTATGTTTGTTATACGTTTTAGAAGAAAGCATTTCATTTTCAACTTCAAAATTCGTAATTTATTTTAATGTTACTTGCCAATTCATTGTAATTATTCTTCTGATCATTATTCTTTGTTAAAATTTACTAGCAATTTCTGAGGCAAAATTGTTTCAAAGTCAATCCTACAGCTTTTTTTTTAGTGTACACGTGTGTAAATATAAAGCACTTAAATGCTCTACTTACATAATGGTTATACTTTCAAGGAATGCTTCTCATGTGGTGGGTAGGAGTGGAAATTTCGGATTTGTTTCACCGCCTATCTAATCTTACAGCACCACAATGACGGTGATATAGAGTTGCCCGTGGTACCACCGAGAGTGTCAGACATGTGTAAGACTTCCTCACTGAAGCCCCTGGGCTGGGCAAGACCTTCAAATACTGGCTTTTCATTCATTCATTCAGATTTTACACCTGAACCCAAGCACGTAAACAAATAATTCACCTCAAATAATTCAACACAAACGTAGAAGTAAGCTGCTATCTTGTGGCCAAAGTTGGTACTACTACATTTCAACCCATTTTGAGGGAGTTTCTCACAGTGGCTGCTGCCATTGAGAAAAAAAAGGATGATTCTAAAAGTAAATGAATGCAACACAACAACATACTTTGTTCTCTCAAGATTTAATTTCTGCTCAATATGATAACCAAAACAAATCTCTATGTCTCAAATCTACAGTCACAAAATACAGATTACCATACAAAATCTACAAAATGCAACAATTACAAACAATTTGTTTGACAAATAACAATTGTACAGTATAAATTTATACAATACTGCTTTCATATTTTTGGCACCTGACCACATGATATAACTGTGATACAGAAATGTTACGTCAGATGTTTTACAACTTTCATTTCTAAAAATACAAAATTATCTTTTTTGACACAATTTTATTTTTAAATCACCATAGACCCAATCACCTAATAAAAGCATTTTGTTTCTTCCTGTTTTGGTTTTCTTCTGTCTGTGTTAATAGGAACATTTCCATAATTGGCAACTCACTGCTCCTCTAGTTTTATAGACAACAGTGATGCAAATTAGAGTATATCCCCTATTTCTCCAGAAAGTGGCCAACTATAGCCAAAATTTGGATCATGTTAGTTGTTGATTTTTTAAAGTTTCATTTTTAGTTTTATATTAAATCATCATTTTTGGTGAAGCTCCTGAACTAACTTTTTTTGTCTTAAAAAGCTACAGATACTTATCAGTGTTTAACTGTAAACAGGTCATACTTGCAAGTCAAATGTTGTGTCATCTTAGTTAAACTCAGTTTGCTTATGATAAGTGCTTATTGGGCAATAATCCCAACTTTACTTGGTTAGTCACCACTATACTGCAGTATAATCAAAGCCTGATAAAACAGAGATATTTCTCTTCACACCTCTGAGCAGCAACTCACAAGTTGTGGAAGTTCTTCTAGTGTACAACAAACAACAGTTTGATATGAGCATGATCACTGTATTAAACAAGAACAAGTAAACAAAGAGTATCACTCACCTTTAGTCGGAAAACTTTATTTCAGGGAACATGGAAACAATATCCATCTTCCTTGCAATAAAGAGTGGATGTGCCACCTTGAAGGAGTTTTCCAAACAGTTTTCTGTCAACTGCGTCACTTTCGTTCCTTACAGACAAACTAGTTAGGCCTACATTTCCAGAAAGTCTGCCTTATACCGGATATGTTGCAGAGCAGAAGAGAACCAATAAGAAGTCAGAAGATTGAATCCTGGACACTCTACCCTGACATTATTCCTCCGTTGAGTAGGTATCACAAACATTTGTGATTATCTGAAAGGTCTTTTAAAGCATTATCTCCTCACTTTCTAACTCAGGAAGTCCCTAAGTGACATATAATGAACACCCAGGTTCAGTCACTGACAATGTGTGCATTTTTCAGTTGCCATGCAATATTTCCAAAATGGTGTTCTGTCTGGTTAGCCAACGCTATCTCACGGCAATTCGTACGTATTTTATGAGGTGGCTAATTGCACGAATTCGCACGACCACTGGGCATTTCCATTTAGTACGATTTGTCTAAACCCCAGTGACGGGTAGGTTTAGGGCGGGTTAAGGGGGAATATTCCGTACAAATTCATACGAATTGCCAACTCGTAAAATACGTACGACTTAGCAAAAATCGTATGAATTTGTACGAGTGAGGTCGTACGAATTCGTACGAATTAGCCACCTCGTAAAATATGTACGAATTGCCTTGAGATCGGGCTGGGTTAGCACGTTGCAGTGTCAGCAATTTTTAAAATGCTCCTTTTTGTTACTAAAGGTATGTTTCAACCCATGGAACAATTATAATGTTTTAATAACATATCCTAGATTACTCTTAACCTGATTTTAATACATTTCTTGAACAAATTGATATAAAACAAGTTACAAAGATATTGAGGCGACATATATGTCACATCGGGCTATTAACCTTATAAAAGTAGGTGGAATTTTGATGTGACATATTTGTCACATTAAGAAAAATGGTAATGAGCTGCTCATTTAATTTAGCTCATTCAATTATAGTGTTCTATACGGTGGCTGAGAGAGCTCAACGCGCTGCAAATAGAAACAACACCTGCAAATTAAGAAAACAACTTCGTCAGTTTTACAACACACACGCTGCAAATGCTCACAACACAATCAAATAAAGAAACGCACTGCACATAAAATTCTATTGGTTGATAAATAAAATTATATATAAAATTATTTGGTTGTGTTGTGAGCATTTGCAGTGCGTATTTTATTTGTTTGCGTTGAGAGCATTTGCAGCACCTGCTGTCAAAGTGATGAAGATGTTTTCTTGATTTGCTGGGGCTTTTTCTATTTGCATGTGTTTTCTGAAGTTGCAGCGCGTTGAGCTCTCCCGGCCACCGTAGTTATATGTTTTTTGCTGCTCATTTCAAAGCATATTTGAACAAATCTACGTGCATGTTTAACATGTTGACCTCCAGTGTGAGGTACTTATTTATTTTTATTCAGTTTACACATTTTCAAGCTGTGGAAAAAAAAAAAAAAAATTCTAAAAATTAATTTCTGGTTAAACCATATACCTGAAAAGGTAGAATTCTGATATGTTCCAAAAGAGTTGTTGTAAAATTTAATGCTCACAGTTCACACCTAAATTTGAAATATGTTGTGGCAAAGCAAATAAAATGCAAAAACTGTATTACCTCTGAAAATTTTTTGTTTTATCTTCCCAGAAAAGTAATCATTTTGATATAAGTTGTGGAAAAGCAAATAAACAGAAAAAAACTGTTATTTAGCAAAAAAAAAAAAATTATAAAATTTATTTTTTTCAATTGAGAAATAAACGCCCAATGTAACATATTTGTAACATGAAAAATTTATCATAAACGCCCAATGTGTCATATACTCTATGTAATATTACAGAACTGTTTTATATGCCCCATAATTTTGGAAATTGGTCCAGGTGACTGTGACTGGCACTTTTTTTAAAATCTGCAAATATTGTTTTTTTATCGGCTCATAGTGTTTAGTATCTGTTTGTGCTGATTTATCAGGTTACTTAGGGGAGAAGGGGCTAATTGTCACACAGGAAAGTTGTTTTATAAATTGGGTCTGGTTGTCACATTTGCTTGTCAGTTTATTAATAACATTTTCTGTTGACAAAAAAACTATGTTTTACAGTGGCTATTGGTTTAGTATGCATACTTTCTTTATTTTACTTTCTAAATTTAGCTGAAAAGTCCATTATAAGCAGGTTCCCATTAGTGGTCACTATTGCTTGTAGCGCTGCTATTGCGGCATGTTGTCACAAAAGGTTGTAAAAATTTTTACTTAAACTGTATCCTTTTTTCCCTTAGGCAATAATGTTGCAAATAAAAGAAAATATTTAGTAGGCAAGAAGCAATTAAAATTAATAACTGAACTGCATAGTATTAAGTGACAAAGTAATAATACATCAGATCTGATGGTGCAAATGGCTCCAAAGCTTTCTCTTTTTTATCGTCCAAGTTTAGCATGTTATTTTAAGCAGACAATGAATTAGGTCTACTATCATAAGTTAATGACATCCAAAGTGGGAAAAGTTGGTTAAAATGTACATTTAAGGTATCGTAAGATACCCCTTGAGGCATAACTATCCCCCATCTGTATATGTGAAGAGTTCAGATGCAAAAGCCTCTGTGCCATCTGAAATTTTCTTCTACACTCTTAAAAATAAAGGTGCTTAAAAGGTTCTTCACAGCGATTCCATAGAAGAACCATTTTTGGTTCCACAAAGAACCATTCAGTCAAAGGTTCTTTAAAGAACCATCTCTTTCTTATCTTTTTATAATCTGAAGAATGTTCTTTCGTCACAAAGAACCTTTTGTGAAACAGAAAGGTTCTTCAGATATTAAACATTCTTTATGGAACCATTTAGACAAAAAAGGTTCTTCAATGGCATCGTGAAGCACTTTTATTTTTAAGGGTGCAAAATGAGCATTTTTCTCAGGCTCCTATGTTTATATTCAGTTTAATTGCCATAAAAGTGAAATTACTGAACCTACACACAGGAGCCTGAGAAAAATGCTCATTTTAGAAGAACATTTCAGACGGCACTTAGAGGCTTTTGCATCTGAGCTCTTTTGTTTTTTTCTTATGGTCTGCAGTTCATTCTCCTTCCATCAGAGGTCATCAAACTGTTGAGATGTTTGTTGAAAAGTTTTGTTGGAAGGCATTACTCTCCTCCAGAACTTGGTTGTTCGTGCTGAGAGAAGCTATTGAGGGATTTCACATCCTCAAAGCAGTGGATCCACTTCCTTCTCTGTCTCGTCCCTTTTTCTATTTGATCTGCTGTGGTGAATTCACATCAAGCCAGAATTTGTCCCTAAAATGTTTCCTCCTTCTTTCTGTCATATTTCATGATGTCTGCTTCTGAATCAGATAGTGGCTCAACCTGCATTTCTTTAGTTTGGAGTAAATGATGATAGAAAATCATGACTGTTCCTTAAAATGCCATCATAACCTACACTGTTACATCGTTCTTTTTGTTCATTGCCATACCTATGAGTCTCAGTACTAATGCACTGCATTTCACAAAATGCTGGGTATTTTGCAGAGCAAAGGAGTATAACTGGGAATAGCTGTCACTTTTTCCCCCCGACTAAGAGAAGCATAGGGAAGCTGGTTTATATATTGGGACTGGTTGTCTCATTTGTTAGTCACAATTCATTAATTGTCTTCTTTTGACCAAAACAATGGTTTACTGTGTTTTAAACATTTTAGTATGTTTTGTTTTATTGCAGAAAAGTCTATTATAAGCATCATTGTCAAAAATTGTATTTGGTGAACTGCATCTTTTTTATTTCTTTTTTTTTTTTTTTGGTCAAAACTTTAACGGGTTAGTTCACCTAAAAATGAAAATTCTGTCATTAATTACTCACCCTCATAGGGCTGCACCATTAATCGAATGCGATTGTCATGCAAATCTCATCAGTAAATCTGGTTCTGTGATTAGTAGTAAATCTCCATCATGTGCTTTCAGATGGAGCAGCATTTACTACTGAAAGCTGTAGTTCACTGACAATGCTACACAAAAAATTCTAAAAACGCGTGAATATGAAATCGAAGAAATCGCTCGCGATAATGACAGCTGTTTGCGTAGCTTCTCCGTGAACTACGGCTCTGTGTAGTAAATGCTGCTCCATCTGAAAGCACATGAAAATACTACATTTAATATCATGTTTTTACTCCAAACTCAATTCATAACATCAGTCGCTAGACAGCAACGCAACTGTCACGTTCAAGGCCCAGAAAGGTAGTAAGGACATCGTTAAAATAGTCCATGTGACATCAGTGGTTCAACCTTAATTTTATGAAGCTACGAGAATATTTTTGTGCACAAAGAAAATGAAAATAATGACTATATTCAACAATTTCTTTTCTTCTGTGTCAGTCTTCAGCATACATTTACGAGAGTAACACGACACATGCGTATGAAGCCGTAGCTTCATAAAAATAATTGAACCACTGATGTCAATGGACTATTTTAATGATGTCCTTACTACCTTTCTGGGCCTTGAACGTGTCAGTTGCCTTGCTGTCTATGCAGGGTCAGACTTCATCAAAAATATCTTAATTTGTGTTCTGAAGATGAATGAAGGCCTCACGGGTTTGGAACGACATGAGGGTGAGTAATAAATGACAGAATTTTTATTTTTGGGTCAACTATTCCTTTAAGTCATAGTTATTATCCTTGGTGTGAATGTGACTTTACAGTATAGTAAACTATTATACTATTATATTAAACTATTATATTAGAAACATTAGAAATGGCGTAATTAGTTTATCATTACACCCACACGGAATGAATGCTCTTTATCAAAAATTCTCAAAAACTAAATTTTTATCTTCATCTTGTTCCAAACTTGTGTAATTTTTCTTTTTTCCGTAAAACACAAAAGGAGAAATTTTAAAGAATGTTCACGCTGCTCTGTTTGAATACAATAAAAGCTTATAGTGAGCAAAAATTTGCCAAGAAAGTAGCCCATGTGACTTGTGCAGTGTCTTCTGAAGTCATACAATGTCTTTCTGGAAAAACAAAAACAAAACAAAAAAGCAGAAATGTATGTTTTCCTCTTAAAAAAAGTCCCTCAGCTGCAGCTTAGAAGCCTGGTTTGTTTTGTCGCTTACACAAATTAAGATAATTTTGATGAAATCCGAGAGTTTCCTGACCCGCCATAGACAGCAAGGATCCTAACACGTTAAAGGCCCAGAAAGGTAGTAAGGACATTGTTAAAACAGTCCATGTGACATCAGTGGTTCAACCGTAATGTTATGAAGCTACGAGAATACTTTTTGTGCGCAAAGAAAACAAAAATGATAACTTTATTCAACAATTTCCTCTCTTCCGTGTCAGTCTTTGCCACTCGTTCAAGAGTAACACAACACATACGTGCATGAATGTGTCAGTTGTGTTGCTCTCTATTTAGGGTTAGAAACCTCTCGGATTTCATCAAAAATATTAATTTATTTTCCGAAGATGAATGAAGGTCTTATGGGGTTGGAACGACATGAGGGTGAGTAATTAATAACAGAATTTTCATTTTTGGGTTAATTATCCCTTTAACGCATGTGCCTATGCATATTTTCACTGTCCAAATTAGTTCATATTTTCATTTTCATATTTACTGGAGTAGAACGTGTTACTACAAGTGCATCTCAATAAATTAGAATGTCGTGGAAAAGTTCATTTATTTCAGTAATTCAACTCAAATTGTGAAACTCGTGTATTAAATAAATT
>JAFVLL020024443.1:0-45155 GCA_021397915.2 Tor tambroides | reverse complement strand
AATTTTTTTTTTTTTTTTTTTTTTTTTTTTTTTTGGGATAGTAGTGCCTTGAATCTCCATGGAATTTATTTTTGGGTTTTATTTTAAAGATTTTTGTAGTTATTTATTTTATATTATTATATTACGTATTATATAATAATATTTATTTATTTTGTATCTATTATTATTATTATTATTATTATTTATTAATTTATTTTTACATTTGTCTTGCCTTGTTTCATCTTGGGGCGGATCCCGTACTCCGTGCGTGTAGCGTCATGCGTACTGTACGTCACACAAATACTCCTTCGCCACAGAACACGCATTCATAATCATTACAGCCACGAGGACAGACTGAAGGTTACCTGCTTCAACAGTGCTTGAACGGCAACCGATCTTCTGTCTTTTCGCCTTTTCCATCAGTCAGCTCCTTCGATTCCAGTCATTTTGTTTTCAGTTAAAATCAAAAAGTACATTTAAAGACGCTTGCTTTAAAAACAATTATACGCGAACCAGCGTCGTTGACCATCTGCGAATAACATCAGAAAAGCCGTAAAACCGATTTGAAGGTAAGTTTTCCACCAGAAGCAACACATTTATTCACATATTCAATTAAAATTGCTCGTTTTTGTTTAGATAACGTTAGATGAATAACGTACCTCGGTTGCATAGAGACCGCGGCATCCATCACTAGTAAACGATATGCAGGGGCGCCATCTTTGTTTGTTTGTTTTTATCGATTAAGTCCTGAAGGGAAAACGAATCGGATCAAATAAAACTACTAATTCACTTAGTTTGCCAAATTGTCATGCATTTGGATGGATGTAATGTTTGAAAAGGCCGCAGGGTCCTCAAATAACCGCCACGTCATTAAGTCTTTTATTTTTTCGTTTTTTACGTTCTTGCGTTCGTTATTATCGGTTATTGCGTCCCAGCATTTTGTTACAAAATATTAATAAGATGTTATTTGATAAACATAAAAAGAAGTCTTTTGATATCCTTAATTCACATTTCCTCAAGACTGCGAGTTTTTGTTTTTAATAAACGAAAACAGTGTTTGAAAAGGCAGTATAATCTCCTTCGTAAACACCCATGACGTAACGTTATAATTTTGCTTCTATTTAGCGGTTGTTATTGGCGGTCTTATCAGGTTTTTGGCGGTTTTTGACAGTCTTTTTTCACGGTTAACTTTATTAAATATCATAACATAATCGCCAAAATACTTAATGTTAAACAGATTTTTTTTTTTGAAGAGAGGTGACGCTGCTTTCCCAATGAAAGTGAATGGGGACTGGCGCTGTCGAGCTCCGAAAGGGATGAAAAGCAAGGAAAAATAATTATACACGACGATAACGTTATATTTCACGTGTTTTGAAGTCATTCGTTACGTGTTCTTGAGGCTGCAGGTTTTTTTTTTTCTTATGAAGTTTAAAAAGGCCCCAGTCCTCTTAGTGAATTCTTAGTCATCTTTTTTATACAATGAAAGTGAATGGGGACTGACGCTGTCGCGTTCTAAAGGCAAGAAAAAAAATTACAAAAATCGCTTGAAGCCATCTGACAGGTTTGGCTAAATGTTCCCAGGGTTTTTCATAATCCTTTGTTTAGTATACAGATTACAAGATAGTCTATAAATCGTCACCAGAGGCCAAATTTCAGAAAGTTGTTCAAAATTGTTTTATATCGCTTCTCAACAATGTGTTATAATTGTAGTTAAGTTAAATATAGGATACACTATGTAAGCTGGTCAGCTCTTGAGCAGGTGGGATTGGACTAACAGGCTAAACCTTGAGAAGAATTATTTAAGTGATCCAGGAAATGTCTGTCATGCAATCATGTGCTTTTTCCTGTACCAAACAAATGATAAGAGTAACTGAAATAGGGTCAAACATGAACACCACTTGTCCTGAGAACGAATTAAACGCCGTACAGCATCTTACAGAGTGCGTAAACACACGTTGGCATGTCTGGAACAGACAACAGATGCTATTATTAGTGAGATTGTGGTGCGTGGTAATGCAGAGGTTGATGTTGGACAGCATACAGTGCGTTCATTAATAACAGGGGTGCATAAATTACAGTACAGCAAGGGTGGCAAGCTTATTTTATGTCCTCTCTTACAGAAACATGAGCTCTCAGGTGAGACAGAACTTTGAGGAGGCCTGCGAAGCGGCCATCAACCGTCAGATCAACATGGAGCTGTATGCATCCTACGTCTACCTTTCCATGGTGAGAGTCAAAGGCCATTACAGCGTAATAGACCCGTCCCATTCCCATTTAGAGTAAAATGTAGTGTTCTGGGTGAAGGGGTAGGGGCATTGAGTTCAGTATATGAATGAGCTTTGCCTGAAAGTTGAGTTAATGATCCATTTTGTTCACACTGTCTCTTGTGACCTTTATTTTATGCATTTCTCTCATGCAGTCATACTTCTTTGACCGAGATGATCAGGCCCTGCACAACTTTGCAAAGTTTTTCCACCATCAGTCCCACGAAGAGCGCGAACATGCTGAAAAACTGATGAAGTTTCAGAACCAGAGGGGAGGGAGGATCTTTCTGCAGGACGTGAAGGTACGTCTATAATGTGTGTTCACGTGATAGTGTTACAGTTTAGCAGGGATGCAGAGATAGAGAGGACAAAGTTGGGGTGGGGCTTTTATCTTTTACCGACACTGACGATAAACTTCAACTGACAGAAAGCATGTTTATTAAGCGCCTCTTTGTGATAGTGAAAGATTAAAGCGTGTAACTCATTGGTCTCAAACTCAATTCCTGGAGAACCACGGCTGTTTTGCTCCAACCCTAATCAAACACAGCTGATCCAGCTAATCAAGGTCTTCAGGATTACTAGAAACTTCCAAGCAGGTGTGATTTGGAGCTGGTTGGAGCAAAACTCTGCAGAGCTGTGGCCCTCCAGGAATTGAGTTTGAGACCACTGGTGTAACTGGAGACCACGAATGCTCTTAGGACCGAGCGCTCTGGCGCTATATATCGCGTGACCTGTACAGATTTTGCTGGGTAGAACTGGCTTACCAGTTTCGTTGGTAATGGAAAACTGGTTAGTTCACGTGAAATTAATTTCGGGAAGTTGGCATTTGATGGCAGCTAGTCAGATGCCACACCTTCAAAAATTCTTTACAGCATTTTACCTACTGTTTAATTTTTATTTGTAGGGCAAATAAAAAGGGGTTAAAATTTGAACTGATAGCTTATCAATTGAAAGAAGATAATTTTAAAATAAAATATTTTTAAAATAAAGAAAAACAAAAGCACAGACTAAATTAGCTGGTACAAGGTAGGAGGAATATGGTATACTCCATTACAATTCTTTTTACTGTTAATTTTGTTAAATGTAGAATTTTAAATTTACATTTGTTGTTATAAAATAAGCGTGTTTTAAAATAAGCATTTCAGAGAAAAGTGTATTTTAATAAAACATTGCATTCTGGCACTAACAGAGGCCCACTTGTTGCCTTAATGCAAAATGGAAATATTTCCGTGACTTGGACATTTACATATAAGAATACACCTGCAAAAATGTAAGTTATGTGCTGAGGAAACACCTCAAATGCATTAATAAATGCATCTGTCAACGCACATGACAGGGAAGGCTACATATTTGTGGTTTCAAAAATTGTCTCCATAAGAAATGGTGTTGATTAACACCTACAGTAGCTACTGTCACTTGTACATTCAAATTTGACAAATGTATTAGGATTTATTAAAGGATGTTTTTAGGCATATGCTTTGATTTGCAAAGCAAGTTCCAAATAGAAAGGGAAAATAATCAGTTGAGATGGAAAATCTGCTGAAAATATACTCACCCTCAGATCATCCAAGATGTAGATGAGCTTGTTTCATTAAAACAGATTTGAAAAATTTTAGCATTACGTCACTTGCTCACCAAGGGATCCTCTGCAGTGAATGGGTGCCGTCAGAATGAGAGTCCAAACAGCTAATAAAAACATCGCAATAATCCACAAGTAATCCACACCGCTCCAATCCAGTGTTTAAGTTTCCATCTAAAATATATGAGTCTTCTATCCATAATATTTATTTCTCCAGTGAAAGTCATCTCATCTGAATCAGGAGAGAAATATGCACAGATTAAGCACCGTTTACAAGCAAAAACCGTTCTAAACAAATACGTCGGTTTATTTTGATGTAAGAGGACAACATGGGATGGGCTGGAAGAAGGGTTATTATTAACTTTTGTGATTTTGTTTGACAGAAACCAGAGAAGGATGAGTGGGGAAGCGGTGTGGAAGCTCTCGAATCCGCCCTGCAGCTGGAGAAGAGCGTCAATCACTCCCTCCTGGAGCTGCATAAGCTGGCCTCTCAGCACAACGACCCTCATGTGAGTGTGCAACTACTGATATGAATGCAATCTCATTAACAAACAAAACCTGTTCCAGACTCACTCTTCTTGTTGTTTCTAGATGTGCGATTTCATTGAGACACACTACTTGGATGAGCAGGTGAAGTCCATCAAAGAACTGGGCGACTGGGTGACCAACCTGCGCCGCATGGGCGCCCCCCAGAACGGCATGGCCGAGTACATGTTCGACAAGCTCACACTTGGCAAAGAGAGCAGCTAAATACTGTCCATCTTTTCCTTTGCTCAGTAGTTCTGCTGTATGAGTGTTTATTTCTCTATATGCCATCAGACTCTATTTTATGTTGTTTGACTGACTGGTCAACCTGCGTGTCCAGTTATTTAAAAACCTCTTAGCTTGTTTGAGACTGCCATGCTTCGCTGTTTAAACTCGCACTTCTCATAAGCCATTCAACTCTATATCTCTAGCTTGTTCACAGTTTGACCTGCCTGCATGTGATGTGTGATTTGTCAATGAAATTATGCTCCAAACCAATAAAATAGAAACCTCTGGGATCTGAACTTGACTTATGACTCGTTTGTTTCTGAGCTTTCAGAGGGGGTTATTTATGGAATTATGCAAAGAATGACTTTGATGGTGCTTTATTTTGTATTATTTTTCAAATATATTGAACTTAAGTTTTCCTTGCATATGTGATTTAGTATTGAGTTACAGTCTGAGGGCAGAAGTTTTTTTTCTAAACTATGGCAGTAAATCAGTAAAGTGAGAGACAAACTAAAAGCTAAGATTTTTAATGTTTTTGAAAGAAATTGTCCTCTGCTCATCAAGGCTGCATTTATTAGATCAAAAATATGTAACGCTTTAAAATGTAATGTATTCCTGTGATGCAAAGCAGAATTTTCAGCATCATTACTAAGTCTTTAGTGTCACATGATCCTTCAGAAATCATTCTAATATGCCGATGTGCTGCTCAGGAAACATTTCTTATTCATTTTTGGATACTTTGCTGAATGGAGAGTTCAAAAGAACAGCATTTATTTGAAATAGATTTTTTTTTTTTAACAAATGTCTTTACTGTCACTTTACATTTAATTTAATGCATCCTTGCTGACCCCAAACATCTGAATGGCAGTGTAGGTTGACGATAAAGAAATAAACCAAAATAGTCAGCTATAATAGTATATTCCTCATAACAGTGTTGACTACCATATTTTGGTGTGGGTTAATGTTTTTTCTACTTAGTATCACATAATATTGAACTGCGACTTTTTTTTTTTTTATCATGGCAAATACAGTGATTAAGGTTTTATGATATTTAATGGTGAGTTAAAAGTTGATGTCCACTCATCAACTTAACAAATGTGAAAAGTTGTCACAGTCTTAGGCTAGTTATATATAATATGAGTAGACTTGCATTGAAGCCAAGCTAACCAGACACATCTGATCAAATTTTACCTGTTAAAGAGTCATGTACTCCTGTTTTAAGTGTCTTGCTATAACAACCAGTGGTGAAAGGGTTAATATTTCAGCCTGATCAGGTATCTAGTATCTTTTAATGATCAACAAAAGGGGAAATGAAAGAAGGAAATAAAACAACCCGCTTCTCTTTTCATACGAAGCAGGTGTTGTATAACCTGACTATATCGGTAATTACACTTCCTCTTCTATTAACTGTAATTTATATGAAAGACAAGAATAATATATGATCCGTATATATAATAAAACTATATCTGTAGGGAAGTATTAAGTATAAAATATTTATATTGTGAAAATACACAACGCATTCATAGCGTGTAGCAACACAGAGAGGTTTCTGCAGACCGAAACTGAGACAAATTTGCTTTCAGTTTGATTTGCACACCTGTGAGAATAACCACAAACACAGATGTACCAAACATCTAGCTCATGTGTGGAAAAATGATTTTAATATATCAGTTCTTTGTGTACTTCCATTGTTAATCTAATAGATGAACTGTTGCAAATGATTAACTGTAAACCATTGTTACCATAGACCTAATTGTTCGTTTCTGACATGAACTGGTCAGTGTGTATTCATCCAGAAGCTCATCATATGTTGAATCCCATAGTGACTAAGAAGTCTGGGAACATGAAGGACAAGAATAAACATGACTGAATAATGACTATATAATTATTTGAGACTGTCAACAAAACAGATACGAGGAAGTCAGCGTTAATATGTGGTGAAACAGGAAAGACTTTAATCCAAGACACCTGTAGTGTGTCTTTGTGCTTGTCAAGATGAACATAGTTCTTTCAAATAAACCTGAACATTTGGTATGCTGAAAAAAAAATGTATGGCATCATGAGCACTGCTTTGTTACACTATATATGTATATATATATATATATATATATACAGTCAGGTCCATAAATATTGGGACATCGACACAATTCTAACATTTTTGGCTCTATACACCACCACAATGGATTTCAAATGAAACGAACAAGATGTGCTTTAACTGCAGACTGTCAGCTTTAATTTGAGGGTATTTACATCCAAATCAGGTGAACGGTGTAGGAATTACAACAGTTTGCATATGTGCCTCCCACTTGTTAAGGGACCAAAAGTAATGGGACAATTGGCTTCTCAGCTGTTGCATGGCCAGGTGTGTGTTATTCCCTCATTATCCCAATTACAATGAGCAGATAAAAGGTCCAGAGTTCATTTCAAGTGTGCTATTTGCATTTGGAATCTGTTGCTGTCAACTGTCAAGATGAGATCCAAAGAGCTGTCACTATCAGTGAAGCAAGCCATCACTAGGCTGAAAAAACAAAACAAACCCATCAGAGAGACAGCAAAAACATTAGGCATGGCCAAAACAACTGTTTGGAACATTCTTAAAAAGAAGGAACGAAACCGGTGAGAGCTCAGCAACACCAAAAAGACCCGAAGATGCACAGGAAAACAACTGTGGTGGATGACCTGAAGAATTCTTTCCCTGGTGAAGAAAACACCCTTCACAACAGTTGGCCAGATCAAGAACACTCTCCAGGAGGTAGGTGTATGTGTGTCAAAGTCAACAATCAAGAGAAGACTTCATCAGAGTGAATACAGAGGGTTCACCACAAGATGTAAACCATTGGTGAGCCTCAAAAACAGAAAGGCCAGATTAGAGTTTGCCAAACGACATCTAAAAAAGCCTTCACAGTTCTGGAACAACATCCTATGGACAGATGAGACCAAGATCAACTTGTACCAGAGTGATGGGAAGAGAAGCGTATGGAGAACGAAAGGAACTGCTCATGATCCTAAGCATATCACCTCATCAGTGAAGCATGGTGGTGGTAGTGTCATGGCGTGGGCATGTATGGCTGCCAGTGGAACTGGTCCTCTTGTATTTATTGATGATGTGACTGCTGACAAAAGCAGCAGGACGAATTCTGAAGTGTTTCGGGCAATATTATCTGCTCATATTCAGCCAAATGCTTCAGAACTCATTGGACGGCACTTCACAGTGCAGATGGACAATGACCCAAAGCATACTGCAAAAGCAACCAAAGAGTTTTTGAAGGGAAAGAAGTGGACTGTTATGCAATGGCCAAGTCAATCACCTGACCTGAATCCGATTGAGCATGCATTTCACTTGCTGAAGACAAAACTGAAGGGAAAATGCCCCAAGAACAAGCAGGAACTGAAGACGGTTGCAGTAGAGGCCTGGCAGAGCATCACCAGGGATGAAACCCAGCGTCTGGTGATGTCTATGCGTTCCAGAGACTTCAGGCTGTAATTGACTGCAAAGGATTTGCAACCAAGTATTAAAGTGAAAGTTTGATTTATGATTATTATTCTGTCCCATTACTTTTGGTCCCTTAACAAGTGGGAGGCACATATGCAAACTGTTGTAATTCCTACACCGTTCACGTGATTTGGATGTAAATACCCTCAAATTAAGGCTGACAGTCTGCAGTTAAAGCACATCTTGTTCGTTTCATTTGAAATCCATTGTGGTGGTGTATAGAGCCAAAAATGTTAGAATTGTGTCGATGTCCCAATATTTATGGACCTGACTGTGTGTATATATATATATATATATATATATTTCTTTTATACATATTGTAGTGTGTGTTTGTGTGTGTATTTTCTCTCATTCTTACAGGATTTTAAGGCCATATAGCAGAAGGAAATGCTAGATTAAACCAATTATAATGTTTTGAGTCCTAAAATGGGATTTAAGAAATATTTTTTAGAAATACACTACCATTCATTTTTATTTAGCAAGGATGCATTAATGATCAAAAGTGACGGTAAAGACAAGGTTACAAAAGCTTTCGATTTCAAGTAAGTGCAATATTCTCATTTTATTTCCTGTTTTTGTAACTGGAAACTAAACAAGTCAGTTGTTGTACTCTTGAGTGCAAGAGTCTGAATTTGTAGCTATTTATTGTCTAATATAACAATCTTCTCAGGTCATATCCCACTTCTCCAGGTGTGACATTACCAGTCAGGTATAATGCAGATGTCAGTGCTTTTGCAATCACTGTATGTTGTGTCATCTTTGAAAATCATGTTTGAGCTTTCCAAAATGCTTGACGCACACATAGACTGGCTTATGTGCTTCTAGTGTGTGCAGACATCTGGAATTTCCTTCTTCTGGAATGACATTTATTATGATGATTCAGTGGCCATTAGAGCTGGAAGTGACAACAGTATAAGAAGTGAAACTAAAATTATTTGTATGCATTTTAAATATTTGCTTAAGTCAGAAAATATTTTATATATATATATATATATATATATATATATATATATATATATATATATATACATACACAGAGAGAGAGAATTAATGTTTTAGAAATATAGTCGTGGTTTTTGTATTTTTATTTTCTTTAAATATGTCTGCATAGTATTTCTTCATTTATTTATTAGTTTTTTGTTTGTTTTGATGTAGTTATTTTAGTACTTCAAATTAAAGTAGCTGAAATAAGTTTAAAAATTTGTAATATTTTAGTTCATGTTTATTTTCAGAAACAAAACAAGTTTTATTATGGTTTTTGTTTATAAACAGTCATGTTTCACAAATGTTGGTTTTTCCAGAAGCGGTTATGCAACACAGGATTAGCTGTTTCAGGACTAAATTAACCTGATTTTCCTAAAACAACGCGTCACATCACAGTTGGGGAAATCCATGTCCAGCCCAATCCGAGCCTTATAAAATGTCTCTAGCTGGATGAAGACCTGACGTGACTGAACTGAGCGAACCTGAGAGGTAAGAGACTGACTAAACCAACCTCTTTCTTAATGCAGACATGTTAAGTTAGATGCTTTATCTATAGCTGCACTCTTATTTGTCTGTGCACAGAAATGGAGATTTTAAAATTTTACTATTCGTGGCATGGATAATATTAGCATTTGCTCACTGTTATATTTGTATATGTTCAGCTCTATAATCATGAAGCTTATTCTTGCTGTGTTGGTTTTGGTAGTTGAGACCCAGGCGCAATGGTACCACTACCCAGGACAAGCCATTGGAGGTCACTTATTCCTTTTAATCTGCATTTACTCATTAGTCATGCACTCAGAAAAGTCAGTTTGTAGGCAGGTTTTAACCACTTTCACTGTGTTTTGTAGGTGCAAAGGACATGTGGCGTGCTTACTGGGATATGAGGGAAGCCAACTGGAAGGACGCAGACAAGTATTTCCATGCACGTGGGAACTATGATGCTGCAAGAAGGGGCCCTGGAGGCAGATGGGCAGCTGAAGTGATCAGGTATGTCATCTGTGGCAGATTTGACATGATTTTATTCCTCAGAAGTTCATTTGAGCACTTACAGTGAGCAAACATATTAATGTTTACATTTTAAGTGCATGAAAATTGCATTAAATCGCTGTTTTGATATGTGCAGTGATGCAAGAGAGGCTCTGCAGGGAATTGGTGATTCGGGCAAAAATAAAGAGGATTCTGATGCTGACCAGGAAGCCAATCGCTGGGGATGTAACGGTGGTAACCCCAACCGCTACAGACCAAATAACCTTCCCAAAAAGTACTGAAAAGAAGACCATCAGTGCAATAGAAAATGACTGAAATCATTTTACTGTAAAACTGTTTGATTCAATTTTGCATTAAAAAACATTTCACTCTTTTGTTTTACATCTTGACAATTACCTTTAATTAAATTTGCATTTATGACATTAAAAAAATGCAGTCTTTAAGTTTTAGCATCATTTAGTCTATGTATTCATGTTTGAATAAAGAAAGCAACTTCCTTATTCATTTGGCTGGTTTCATGACTTCACTCATTGTTTATGTTGGAGCACCTCCAGCTGGTCACTCGCGCACATTGTCTTTATCTTCCAACATCTTTGTCTTGACTGGACATGAATTAAATCTGCATTTATTACATCAAAATGCAATTTTTAACGTTAGATTGCTTTGATTTACTATAAAATAAAATGTTGAGCCTCATTTTTTATCAAGAGTATTGATTGCTTGCACTGCATTTCTGTTCAAAAACTATATATTACATTTCTAAACTAAATTTTGAGAGGATCTTTATCTGTCTGATCCTCTCTGTCATAATGGAAGGGTAGCCTATATAAATGCTTACTTTACTGCATGACAATTTAGGCTATCCCTCCAAACACTACATCTCCATCTCCGTTTCTTCTGTTTTGTAGTTTGTATTACATGATAACGTGAAATCGTGAGATCAAAGTCTGTTCAGTATATTTTAGTATCTGAGTAAGCAACTTCAATGTATTTTCATTTGTATGTATTTTCATTCACTTCACTCATTGTTCATGATGGAGCGAAACCGGCTGGCATTCTAATCTCTAATTCTAATCTCTAAAGTCAAAAAAATATATATATTAAAAATCAATCTTTCTTTTTTTCCCCCTTGCTTTTTTATTTTTATGTTTTTAAATTGTATTATTTTTATTTATTTTTACTAACAGTTTGTGGATCAGTGTACTTGAGCGACCAGCCGGTGGCGCTCCATCATAAACAATGAGTGAGGTGAATGAAAACAGCCTATGAAATAGACTCACAAATAGTTGAAGTTGTTTAGTCAGATACTAAAACATATTCGATAGACATTTATCTCTCAATTTCACATTACCAACCTACCTACAACTACAGTAAAACAGAGTAAATGGAGATGGGTTAAATTTTCACCGCTTTGCCGATGCCACTCAAATCACGTGTTCATGAATTTTGAGTTGTTGGTTGAAGGTCTTTTGTAATACCATAATTGTTGGTAACAAAATTTCTGACAAAGATGTTGGTAGATAAAGACAACGTGCTTGAGTGACCAGCTTGTGGCGCTCCAACATAAACAATGATTGGCGTATTAAAAACATACACAAGCAACTAATGAATTTGCTTGATTTATTCAGACACTAAAGCATGTTACATAGACTGAATGATGCTAAAGCTTAAAGATTGCATTTTTTGATACCATAAATGGAGATTTAATAGTGTCAAGATGTAAAAAAAAAAAAAAAAAAAAAAAAAAAAAAGAGAGTGAAATGGTTATGTAAAATTCAATCAAGCATTTTTAGAGCAAAAACGATTTCAGCCATTTTCTATTGCACTGATGATCTTCTTTTCAGTACTTTTTGGGAAGTTTTTTCGGTCTGTAGCGGTTGGGGTCACCGCCGCTGCGTCCCCAGCGATTGGCTTCCTGGTCAGCTTCAGAATCTGAATGGCCACGGCGAGTGAGCACCTGCAGAGCCTCTCTTCCATCACTGCACACATCAGAACAAGATTAACTAGTGATTCAATGCAATTTCCATGCACTTAAAATGTAAACATTAACATACAATAATAATATTACAATTCAAAATTCTCAAAAACATCCATAATAGCACATTGAGCTGCTGTTGCATGATATAGTGCGAGGAAGCACATTTGCTTGCTCACTGTAAGTGCTCAAATGAACTTCTGAGGAATGTCAAATCTGCCACAGATGAGATACCTGATTACTTTGGCTGCCCATCTGCCTCCGGGGCCCCTTCTTGCAGCATCATAGTTCCCGCGTGCATGGAAATACTTGTCTGCACCTGTATGGTTGGCCTCCTTCATATCCTTGTAAGCACGCCACATGTCCTTTGCACCTACAAAACACAGTGAAGTGGTTCAAATCTGCCTGTGAACTGACTCAACTGAGTGCATTACTTAAGAGTAAATGCAGATTAAAAGGAATAAGTGACCTCCAATGGCTTGTCCTGGGTAGTGGTGCCATTGCGCCTGGGTCTCGACCATCAAAACCAACACCAGCACAGCAAGAATAAGCTTCATGATTACAGAGCTGAACATATACAAATACAACAGTGAGCAAATGGTAATATTATCCATGCCACGAGTAGTAAAAGTTTCAAATCTCCATTTCTGTGCACAGACAGATAAGAGTGCTGCTACAGATAAAGCATCTATAACATTAACATGTCTGCATTAAGAAAGAGGTTAGTTTAGTCAGTGTCTTACCTCTCAGGTTCACCCTGTTCAAACACATCAGGTCTTCACCCAGCTAGAGACATTTTATAAAGCTCAGACTGGGCTGGACATGGAATTTTCCCAACTGGAGAGCTGATTTGTGGCCAGATTATTTTATCAGCCAATAAATAAATGAATAGCTACAAACTCAGACTCTTGCACTCTCAAGCACACGACAACTCACATGTTTAGTTTCCAGTTACAAAAACTGATAGTTCTTGGAGTCTGAGGCTGGAATCCTCCATGGAAATTCCAGAATTGCTTTGAATTCTAAAAGAAGTCATTTGTGAGTTGTTAAAAGTTTGGAATATGTTACCAAATGAAATAAAATTAGCCTTTTTTAAGCATTTATTAATTATATACTGTATGTGCTTTCAGTTTTAATAATGTTTTGTAAGAAAGAAAGTACAAAAAAAAAAAAATCATGATTTCAGCCCAACCTGAAAATGATGAATTGCACATAGAGATTATAGCACAGACTAATTTGCATCTCTGCAGGTCCCTATATGATTTTTTTCATAAGAAAAACATACAAAACATCATTAAAACTGAGTGCACTTATATATATATATAAAAACTGCACTGTTCAATAACCTGTCTGCACTCCTCACTCACAATGTTCTTATTATTCCCTCTGTTATTTTGCACATTTCTCTGATATTTTGCACATTTCTACCTCCAGATGCTGTTAAGGTCATTGGTCATATATAAACATATGCTATTTACATACCTCACTGTATAATGCACCTTCTGTTTATTCTCACTGTATAATGCACCTTCTGTTTATACTTCCTTGCAACCTAAGTTGTATGTACAGTCATTTGCACTGAGCTAGTCTCTCCCCCTCTACCTCATAACTTGCACTATATGTCATAAAGCTTAATGTATATACACATATTTTATTTTTATTTATATACTTTTCTGGTTAGATGCTAACCGCATTTCATTGGCTCTATACTTGCACTCTGCACAGTGACAATAAAGTTGAATCTAATCTAATCTAATAATTAGTAAATGCTAAAAAATTAAGGCTTTTTTATAGAATTTGGTAACATAACTTCTTTTAGAATTCAAAGCAAAAAAAAAAGTTAGAAGCTTAAAAGTTAGACTTCATAAATGCTTTATATTTTACAATGTTTTTGTTGTTTTATATATACATACAAGTCTGATGTACTTGTGCATTCAAACTCATTTCAATAAGAGTCTTAAAGTAAAAAATGATTTTACCAAAGCTTCCAAGTGAAAGTGAAAGTGAAATCGTGAGTGGTAACACTATACACACACACTCTGGTTTGCAAGTGTTGGCTACATGTGCAGGCATCTGGAATTTCCATGTCCTGGGATGATTTAGGCATCACACTGCAAGAACAATCAGTTTCAGCATTTAGGAGAGCAACCAACTGCAAAAACTCCACACAAAAGCAAAAACACTGAAATTATTCGCACATATTGTGGGCAAAACAGTGAATCAGTCAATGATGTCATTTAATTAAAAAAATACAGCAAAAAATATTGAATTTTGTATTTACATTGTATTACACATCCTACTATGGATGGCACTAGCAACATCAAGGTTTCATTCCAAGAGAAAGCATGACCCGATAAAATGTGTAAACCTGAAGTCGTTTCAGATAAAAGTGTCTGCCAAATGTGCTAAGAATTATCATTTCAGACAAACTATTCAGTTATGTAATGATTTGCATCAGTAAAGATGGCTGGCCTTTTTTTGCACCCTTCTGATCTTAATTAGACAAGTAAAAAATCATGGCTGTCTCTAAGACATCTGACTTCCCAGAAACAGTTGTGCAACAGGGGAATCAGCCCAAAGAACCAAAATATTTATGGCACATCAAAACTGGGAAACTCCATGTCCAACCCATATCCAAGTCGACGACTATAGCTTCGGAAAAACCTGACTCAGCCAAAAGAGAGAGGTCAGATAATGCCTCAGCATCACAATGTAAGAACGCTATGCTTGAGAGGTTTTAGTTTACACTCTTTACATGCAAAAATCCTATTATATCCATATTGAATGTGTTTTTAATATTTGTAATAAGGGGAATATTTACAATAGTGCACCAAAAAGTCCAAACAGCTGATAAAAACATCACAATAATCCACACCACTCCAGTCCATCAATTGTCTTGTGAAGTGAAAAGATCCAAGCTCATAAGAAAAAAATCCATCAAGGCTTTTTTCCATTAAACTGTCGCTTCTGGCCAAAATATGACTCCATAATAACGTGAGAAAGTCCATCCCCTGTTGTCATCTCATCCACATATTTTAGAAATGTTTTTGCTTGTAAACAGTGCTTTATGTGCGTATTTCTCTTCTGATTCAGAAAACATTTTCACTGGAAAAAGAAATATTATGGATGGAATTGTTTTTTACAAACACACAGCTTTTCATTTCACAAGCTGTTAACTTATTCTGCAGTCATGAAGCTTTTGGTCACCAATATTTAGCAAAACCTTAGGCCTTCAACCAACACTTCCATTCATAAATACAGGAAGAAAGTGAGTGGCATCAGCACAGCAGTGAAAATTTAACCCACGTCTAATTATCTGACTTAAAGTGGTATGGGATTGCCCTTTATCCTACCTATAATAACCGGTCGTTGTGAACAGTATGCCAACATTTTCATTCCCTGAACAAAGGTTTGAACATGATTGACAACATTCATAAGAGTGTCTCCAGGTAAGCCAGGTAATTAAAGTTCTGCCATTTTCAAATTACACAAAGTATTAAAAAGCTCAATTTAAGGTATTCACAACTTTTAAACAAAAGACCATGAGTGCATTTATCTGTGGGCTCTGGAGTGTGATCATGGAGTACAGGTTCCCATCGCTCATCCTATTCCACATTATAAGCATCATCTGAACATTCTGAAATGACCAAAGCAGCAGAAATCATTTTGTAATAAATTTTATTTTGGTCCCGAGGAGACAGATTAGTCAAAGAGTCCGAATCCCATGTCATCTTCGGATTCTTCAGACTCCTCTTTCTTCTCTTCTTTCTTCTCCTCCGCTGCAGGAAAAAGAAAAGGAATAGACATTAATGTTACAGGGCCTCCAAGAAACCAATCAACAGTTCACAATTATTTGTCCATAACAAAAGCATAAGACAAATTACATATTTCAAACAGTCACAGAACACTCCATTTACTCCCTTAAGTCACGTAGTTTATGCTAATTTCACTGAGGTTTATCTACTAGCCTATGTTGGATACTGAAAAGTGATGGTTGACAGAAAAGGGGGTAGTCGTGGCCTAATGGTTAGAGAGTCGGGCTTGTAACCTGAAGGTCACCGGTTCGATTCTCGCACCAGCAGGAATTGAAGGTGGTGATTGTGAATGAACAGCACTCTCACCACCTTCGATACCATGACTGAGGTGCCCTTGAGCAAGGCACTGAACCCCTAATTGCTCCCCGGGCGCTGGAGCAATGGCTGCCCACTGCTCCGGGTGTGTGTGTGTGTGTGTATGCGCGCATTTGTTCACTACTCAACTGTTGTGTGTGTGCGCACTTGGATGGGTTAAACGCAGAGCACCAATTTCGAGTATGGGTCACCATACTTGACAATACGTCACAAGAAAAAAATCAGCCTTTTAAGAGCTAATAAATATAGGCTGAACTGAACTGTATCGTCCAACTCTATTAGAGAGCCAGGCATAAGGGAAAAAGCCTTCCACTGACCTGCAGGAGCAGCAACAGATCCTCCAGCGGATGGGGCAGCAGCGCTGGAAGCAGCTACAGCACCACCGGACGGCACGCTAGCCAGCTTACTGAAACCTGTCAGATGGCCACAAACACAGACTCTGAGACATGCTCACCCAAACTGACTGATTTCTTATCCATGATGCTCATATGTTAATAGACCAGAAATCATGTTTAGTTTGTCATGTGCTTTTTGTCCATAATTGTAAACTAATTGTAGGGCCCTATGAAATCCGTTTTATTTTTTCCCAAATTCCGTTTTATTTTTTTCTAAATTCTGTTTTTTCCGTTTTAATTTTTCTGGATTCCGTTTTTTTTTCAGTTTTAATTTTTCTGGACTCTTTTTTTAATGGTCAAATTAAATGTTATTAATCAAAAAGCATGTCTAATTAATTAAAATCATAAAACTTATACAATTTAACATTCATTTATTAAAAGTGTATCAAAAATGACGTCTAGGGCCGTATGAAATGTTTCATTTTTTTCTCACCTTATGTTTTATTGTTACCAAATTCTGTTTTTTAGCATGCCTAATTATTTGAATGCATACAAACAATTTTTATTTATTCTTACAGTAACCTTATGAAATGTTTTTTCCCCCCTCAGAAATTCTGTGTCGTGTATTTAAATTTTACTGGTTATCAGATGAAGGCATAAAATGTTGATTTAATTTATATTTTAATTAATGAAAATTAAATATTTAAATTTTTGGCCAATAAAGGGGATTTACTATTAAAATTAAAACATTTTGTGATTATTTCTTTAAAAAAATAGTTTTATATATATATATATTTTTTAACAATAGTATTAAGTAGTAGTAGTAGTAGTATTACGTACATTTTACTAAATAATAGTAATATAGCCTACTCTGGCACAATGTCTTTAAGTTAAACCGAACTTTTATTTTGACGGGTTGCCGTGAATACCTTTAAAGTTCTGTGTGTATGTGATATTGATATGACGCTAGTTTTACTCAAATGAAACTCTCAGAGCAGTTCTGGATATGTTCATGTATTTATGTCCTCATTGAGACGGCAGACGCTGAAATCACCTGTATATAGTAAACAAAACCGCGTGTCTGCTCCATTCATACAGAGACGCGCAGAACATGCAGGATTCATATTTAAATCGACTTTTGCGGCTTAATGTTTACAGATACTAGTCCATATCGCGATTTGATTTACGTGTAATGACCTACTTTTGATTAATTCATCCAGACTTTGACAAATTCCGTGACATTCCACGTTAAACTGTAAATTCCGTTTTTATGACTGGATTCCGCGATTCCGTCCGCATTTTCTGCATCGCGGAAATCATAGGGCCCTATAATTGCAGAAACCACTAGATTGGAGCAAACTGAGGTTAAAGTCACCTGCAGTTTTCCCATGCACTTTTTCAACAAATTCATAAGTGATTAAGGGTTTTTAGCAATCATTTTACTCACAGATTATATTCACAGGGAGCAATTTCTATTAAACTACTCTAGAGCTAGAATTTACATAATATCCTCAACCCAAGCTTTATTTATAAAGCACTTGCAAAACCATCAAGGTAGACCAACGTTATGTACAGAGAAAAAAATCAATTACATTAAAACATTATATGACAGTGAAATTTCAAAGCTATAAAGACTACTGAAGTACATTTTACAAGAAAAATACAATTATTCTACTTCAAAATCTTGCATTTAAGTGTTACTTGCCATTTCTCTGTAACTATTTGTGAAAATTATTAGCAATTTCTGAGTGAAAATTATTTTTTTTAAAGTACACCCTACACCAAATTTATTCCAAGCTTATTCAAGAATAAGTCTTATGCCCACCTTTAAATTTTTTTTTAAAGACGTAAATGAAACGGATCCTTGGAGTACATTTTTACAAGAAAATTCTAATTCAGTTTTTCAAAATTTCACATTTAAATGTATTACTTGCCATATCTTTGTGAAATTTATTAGCAATTTATAAGAGAAAAAATAAGTTTCTACCCCAGATTTTTTTTTCCAGTGTAGCAAGTAGGTTCATGCCATATCCAATGCTTCAAGTTTTGAAGAAAATGTTGAAATTCACTGACATTTTCAAGTTTTCCATACCCACAGGAACCCACGATAGGTTTATATTCTTCTTTATATTCTAAGATTTCCCTTACATCTGTAACATCACGCTACCAGTTTAAAACAATGATCAACTTACCTTGGGCAATCACTTCCTCCAAATTTTTGCCATTGAGCTCAGACACAACCTACAAACACAGAAGTCAATATTAAAGAAAAGCACATAAACAACAGGTAAATGGACAGTCTCTTACAAGCACACCATTTGCTCCTAGGTGCTCATGAACAGATTTACCTTGCTCATACGGGTGTCATCAGCCTCGATGCCGACGCTATCCAGGATCTTCTTGATGTCACCTGTGCTGGGGCTGTCTTTGCCTCCAAGGGCAGCAAGCAGGTAAGCAGCTACGTAACGCATCCTATAATAAAGAAAGATAAATTAATGCATTAGCGTGTAGGAAGCATTGGCAGTTTAGAGAAATACACTATATTGCCAAAAGTATTGGGTCGCCCCCTTCTAATGAACAGGTTTGTCTACTTTAGTAATTTCTATGAGTACAAATCTTAATGTTTTAAGCATATAATGATATTCTAGGAAATTGTGTGCTTCTAATATTATAGCAACAGTTTGGACAGGACCCTTTTCTATTCTATTCTATTCTATTCTATTCTATTCTGACAATGCCTCTGTGTATAAGGCAAGGTTCAAAAAGGAAATTATTGATTCAGTCAGTGTGGAAGAACTTGACTTGTCTGCATAAAACCAAGTCCTAATCCCAGTTGAACACCTCTGGTGTGACTGTAAATGCAGAGCTTGAGCCAAAAACTCATCACCAAACACCAATGACTTGTACATATGGGTATACAGTCATTTTAGACACTTCCAAATCTGTTGCAACAGAGATGGAAATACAATTTTTAAATACATGAATTATGTTCCCATCGTTGTTGCCACAGATTTGGAAGTGCATTTTTCTGTTCTAAAGAAGGGGGTGTCCCAATACTTTTGTCTATATAGTGTATGTACAAGTCATTGGTGTTTGGTGATGAGTGCTCATTAGAAGGGGGCGACCCAATACTTTTGGCAATATAGTGTATGTACAGCTCAATGTCCCAGTAATATTAGCAAATAATACTGCTATATTTAAAATAACCTTAATTTCACGCAATATTTATTCTGCTCACTAAGTAAGCTTTTTGAAATAAAGAAAATGCATCTTAAATGTGCACAAAAAACTTTCTACATAACTTGACCACTATTTAAGCTATTCTCCTAGCTAGAGAGGAATTTTGTGTTGTTTAGTGTACTTAAGCTGAATCAATGGCTCAACTGGCATCTTTTACTAGTAGTTAAGAGATATGCCACATGGCTGATTATACTAGTTAGCGAACAGTGTATCAATACATCAATCTGAGCTTCTGTATTACATCAGTCTCGCAAAAGAAGGATTGGGGGTCTTCATTGTTTCCAATACGTTCATCATTTTCTCATTTGACGTTTATAAGTGCTTGTTAAAGTAGTGTTTTTATTCACTCACTTTGCGGAGAGAGGGAGTCTCGCGTGTTCACTAGCGGGCTCGTGCAGGCAGAAAGGAAGCGGAAAGGTGGAGAAAACCGGAAAAACGACACGGTCGATGACGTCATCGGCGAGGAGCGAATCGATAGGCTGAAAAGCACGTCAATCACGATGGTGAGGGCGGAGTCTCTTCTCTCTTTTTTTTCTCTGGTTTGGAAGGGGTACTTATTTATAGATAAATTCCGCACAGTTTTATGCAACATATTACGACAATAATATTTAAGATAAGAAGCAATAAAAAGTCTTTTATTTTTGTGCTTGGTCACTGAACAATAATAGATCAGTGCGACCAGTGGACATGACACAGGAATCGTAATTATCCAGAAATTGGTTGATTAACCTTCTACATAAAATGTTACATTTAAGAAACACAAATCATTAAAAAAAACTCTCTAAAACTTTTGGCAAAAAAATAGAGTTCTTCTGTCATGGGCGTTATAACCCCAAACTGCTGGTCATTGTACTGCGGAAGAATTAATTGCTGTGATAGTTCACTCCAAAATGAAATCTGTGTCATCATTTACCACTCAAATGTTCCAAATTCCGTATTAGTTTCTTTGTTTCTGCCGAATACAAAAGTAGATACTGAAGAAAGTTTGTAACTGTGAAGAAGACCATTGACTTCCATAGTATTACTATGGAAGTCAATGGTGCCCCAGAACTGCTCTGTTTCCCACATTCTTCAGAATATCTTCCTTTGTGTTTGGCAGAACAAAGAAATTCATACAGGTTTGGAACTACTCGAGGGTGAGTAAATGATGACACAATTTTCATTTTTGGGTGAACTATCCCTTTAACATAGTGAGATTGTGAAAAGTATGTTGTTATTGTTTTTATAAAAGTTCCCATGAACGAAATTGGCCATTACTGTGATAAATTCCAAAATATTTAGTTATTACATAATTTAAACCATCGAAAGCATCGAATGTGCCACTATTCTATTAATAAAACATGCCAGCAGAGGTCATTGTTTATCATGAACATATAATCCAAATATATAAAGTGACTGTCTGAGGTATGGCTCACATGCACCACTCTCACGATCATCTCATCTCACATCATCAGTGGATTTATAAGGTAAATATATCATATTTATTTAATACAGTTTTAGGCTCAAACCATGCTTTTCTGCACTGTTACATATTTGGAGGGTATTCTTGCCAAGTATCGTATGCAAAACCACATCCACAGACAACATAGTCATAAAATAACTTTTATATTGAAATGCAAAAATTGCACCCTGGAAATGAGTTTTACCTTTATGAGAACATTATTTTCTAACTATTTGAAAACACAAGTGTAGCTGTGGCCTAAATAATGCTCAAGATAGCATAACATAGCAGACATTCTACTAGAACAGGCAAACTGGCCTGTGTCTTTGTTAGATTATACAGCTGTCTGTAAATGTATTTCAATCTCTTCATCACACAAAGCTGTTTTAGAAGTTGTATGATATTATTTTGCCCTTTTTGGAGTTTGACAGTATAAATTACCATCCACCTTCACTGCAAAAGAGCAACATCACCTTTTGTTTCTCAGAATAAAGAAAGCCATTTCATTTAGAAAGACATGAGGGTGAGTAAATAATGACAGAATTTTCATTTTCTGGGTAACCTATCCAAGTGTGTCAGCGATAAAATCATAGTGAAAAGGTCTCTGACAGACAGAAAAATTGGTGAGAATGTGAGAAATGTAAAGAGCATATCAGACTGTCTAATATTAGTAATGATGTTAGTGTGAGAGGTGGATCTGAAGACGACAGAAAGACAAATAAGTGACAGATGAATGATAAAGCAGTAAAGGGATAGTTCACCCAAAAATGAAAATAATAATCATAATTTATTTGCCTTCATGTTGTTCAAACCTAGATGACTTTCTTTCCTTGAAATGCAAAAGGTATTGTTTGACAGGAAGCCATGACTGCTGTTTTCAAAATTGTTTATTGCCGTATGTACAATTGCTGTTTACGAAGTACAATGTTAATCTTACTTGAATCCGTCTCCACAGATAATAACAAAACAGAATACAATATATAGTACTGCTATGTGCAAAAATATTCTTATAGCGATAACAAAAATAAATAACAATAAATAAATAAATATAGTCATTTTCCATAATAACAATAGTATAATTATTAATAATTATTATTGATTATGTATTATTATTATTATTAATAATAATAATAATAATAATAATAATAATAATTACTGTTTGTGTCTGTCTTTATGAGTGAGTTATTTGCTTGTTTATTCAACCGGTTCATTAAAAACCGCTGATTCATTCAGGAACAAACAATCAACTGTCTTTATGAGTACGTAATTGAATCACGTACCTTTTCAAAAAGGCTGACTGCATTTAGAAAGTAAACAAATATGAGCAAGTCATTGAATCATCTACTTGTTCAAACAAACAGAATCATTTGATAACAAAACAAGTTACTGCTATGAGTGAGTCACTGAATCATTCACTCAATCCATTTGTTCAAACACACTGATTCATTTAGGAACAAAACAAGTGACTGTTATGAGTGAGTCACCGAATCATTCACTCAATCGATTTGTTCAAACACACTGATTCATTTAGGAACAAAACAAGGGACTGTTATGAGTGAATCACCGAATCATTCACTCAATCCAGTTGTTCAAACACACTGATTCATTTAGGAACAAAACAAGTGACTGTTATGAGCGAGTCACCGAATCATTCACTCAATCGATTTGTTCAAACACACTGATTCATTTAGGAACAAAACAAGTGACTGTTATGAGTGAGTCACTGAATCATTCACTCAACCGATTCATTAAAACAAACAAATGTAATTTATCATACTGCTGAATAAAACCAAAATTGAACACTGTGACACTCGAAATCGTGATGTTTATCTGAATGTTGAAAATGTTTTGGTGCAGGTTCATAGTTAATTTGAGGTAAGACTTGAGGAGAACTGACTTTACACATTCACAGTAATGATAAGGAAAAGTGAAGTTAGTTCTGAGAAGTTCCTACATCATTTGCTTGCGGATATTTTGTCCAAATATGGCCACCTGTATATTGAATCAGACTGCAGAGGCAAATAAGAAATTGAAATGCTTTAATACATTCGGTTCTTTAGAGGGACACTTGCAAAAAGAAAAGAAAAGCAGAGAGAATATTGAAGGCTAATGTCTGTGGGACTCTTTCAGGGCTCTGCTCTCATCTTCTCATCTTCCCTCCCAGGTCTTTTTTCTCTCTGTCCTCTTTGAACACCCTTATATTTACTCTCTCTCTCTCTCCTGCCTTGTACACTAGCAGCCTCTGTTCCTGTAAGTCTTATCAATGGCTGGTTTTGGGTTTCTGAACATAATCTCTCAATGGGATGCATTGTGCAGACTGCCTGTGGATTCAGGATAAATGTGAGTCTGCTGGCTTTGCCAGAGTTTTATTTGTCACATCATTCAACAGGCTTGTTTTAGCTGTAGTGCACAGAATAAAAAAAAACATCAAAACCTTTACCCAGAAGAAAAATCTATCACTCAAGAGTTGCTCGTTCATAGCTCTGGAGACTTAAAGAAGCTCTCAGTTGAGTTTCAGGTAAGTATCAACTTGGCCTCAGATCTTTCTCCTAATTCCTTAGGATTAATAATAATAGATGAGATGATTGTTTAGAGCTGTGGGTGAATATATGATTGTGAATAGCAGCTCAGATCACATGGTTTTGGAGGAATTTGATGAGAAATGATGAGTTCATTTTGAGATTTTTCACATTTGATTATCTTGAGCACAGTTTGAGACACGTGAGATTTATGGGGTCTTTTTCTCAGAAGAAAAGCTGGTTTCTGTTTTAATTTTGAATTGCTGTCAGCTGATGTTAAGAGGGTGTTTTTTTTGTCATTTTTTCTTTTTTTTTCTAAGCTGGTTTTGATCTACAAGTGCCTCTAAAAAGCTACTTTTTGGAAAGTTTTTCATTTGTACTTTTCAAAGAGCCATTTTAATAGAACTGCCACAAATCCTCACTTGTCAATCATGACTTATAATTGAAATGCTGTGCTGGAGCTTCAGCCACAAAACACTTTATCAGCCACCAGTGTTGCTGTTGGCAGGTTTTTGTTAGCTTGTAAACTGGAGACATTTTTAGACTATTGAGAAGAAATTGAAAATTGATGCACAAAACATCTTGAACCTGCATTGGTGACCCAGGTTATAGTTAGCAGTGAGCTCTTTCTGATTTTGCATATCTTAACTGATTAAATCTATTGATTAAATGTGCTTTAAGTCTCTTTGGATATTAAATATCTGCTAAATGCATAAATGTAATGCATCAAACATTTTTTTTCTGTAATATATGGGAAAAACTGTAAGTTGATCAATATTTGGTCCAATAACTAACCTGTGCTGAGTAAAATTGTGCCTGATATTTAGGCTGATGTTATGTAATTTACCCACCCTCAGGCAAAATGTAAATGAGTTTGTTTCTTCATCAGAACAGATTTGGAGAAATGTAACATTTCATCACTTGCTCACCAGTGGATCCTCTGCAGTGAATGGGTGCCGTCAGAATGAGAGTCCAAACAGCTGATAAAAACATCACAATAATCCACAAGTAACCTACACTACTCCAAGGTTTTTAACAAACCATCACTTCTGCCAAAAACATAAGTCCGTTATCCATAATAATGCTTTCCCCAGTGAAAAAGTCCGTCCTCTTTTGTCTCTAACATTAAAATCCACCGACATATTTGTTTAGAACTGTTTTGGACTGTTTTTTGCTTGTAAACAGTGCTTGATCTGTGCATATTTCTCTCCTGATTCAGACAAGACGACTTTTTTCACCAGAGGAAATGGACACATATTTTGGCCAGAAGTAAAGTTTAAAGTTAAAGAGTTTCTTATAAACACGGAGCTTTTCGCTTCATAAGATGTTAACTGATGGATTGAAGTGGTGAAAATTACTTGTGGATTATTGTGATGTTTTTGTCCGCTGTTCTCTCATTCTGACGGCTCCCATTCACTGCAGAGGATCCATTGGTGAGCAACCCGTTACAACGAAACACCAAACTCATCTACATTTTCATCAATTTTTCTTTATTTTTTTAATATGTTTATTTAAGTTTTGTTATTTAGTGTTAGCGAATAATGAAACAACACAACCAAGGTTTTAAACTGTAATTTACAGTAGATATTCAGGCAAGACATAGGGAAAAACAACACATGTAATATTTAGTTTGACCTCTTAAAGTGAAAAAACAACATTTTCTGAAGGTTTAGCCAGAACCTACTTTACTATTACATCTCTTTTCATATTTCACACTGCTTGTGGGAAGTACCAATAATTCATGTGGATTTTAGATTCATAACTCACACACACACACACACACACACACACACAGAAACAGAGTGAGACGGCTGTATTATTCATAAAAAGCACAAAGATTAAGGTCGGGTCAGACGGGTATCATTTGAATGAGCAGAATTAAGAAGGATGAACAAAAGCAAGAGTGTCACATGTCATTTTCCCATCACAAAAATCTGCTTTTATCTAGCTTTCACACACCACAGCGCCTCTAGAGAGATCCTCTGAATACAGAATAGAGAGCCGAGCAGATCCTGCCATTGTTTCTCTCTAGTATTATTTTGATTCTTACTGTGCTGCGTTTTCACTAATGGATACTAGTGCAGGCCAGAGTGAACGTGAGCGGCTTCGATGGCGTCTGTGCTGCTGTCACAGTCCGTCTTTGATCCTGCATCTTGCTGCTCTGAAGTGTCAATTCCCTGGATTCGCTGCACATGGTTTTGAAGTCCAGAAAACATTGTGATGTTTGTAGTGTAGTCAGCAGTTGCCATGGTTACAGAAACTCACTCCATATCCTTGAGCAGAGTTTTCATGCAGCAATGCAAAATTATAATTTTCTCAGTGTTGTTCTGTACAAATATTTGTACAAACATGGCTAAAATAAGGTTAGGTTACCCAAGAGGCAAATGGGTGTGTGAGATATGTTTTTCTTTTTTATGAATTTCTAGGTATTAAAAGAGAGAGTCTGCAAACCAACCAAGTCCTGATCATCTCCATCTTCTCTCTGGGCATGTTGGATATTCCTGATGACTACAACCTGGAGCAGCAATAGAAACGTGTTAAACTTCAACATCAGCTTCACAAATCGGTTTCCATCACGTTTTTGACACTCAAAATAAGTTCAAATGTAGTTCCACAATATCTGCTCTATGTCACTGATATCCTTGGCTTTGTTTTAAATGGCTGACAAGCAGATCAGGTGAGTTTTATTTAGAGGGAAATGGCTAAAACTCACTGTAAAGTAAAACTAGTTGATACAAAAGACACAAAAGCAAGATAGTATACCTGATTAAATCAGATGTGCTCTTAGTCAGATTTCTAACAGTTTACCTATAACTTTAAGCAGGTTACTAATTAAGATTCTCATTTCTTGAACACGAGATTTATGAAAATTAAGATTTGTGTAGATGCATTTGTGTTAATATATTTTAATTAACTTGTGTAGATTATGTTTCAGGCCATTAGCTATTGCTACTTGATCTGACCCTATGAATATATATTTATTGACATTTTACTAATTTTACAAAAAAATTTTTTTTAGAATATACCCTATGAAACCTATACTGTAGCATACTGTATATGATACACTAATTTCTAAGGCCTCAAAATCATCAACATGTTCAAAACGTTGCTGAAAAAGCTGTTGTACACATTCTACTGCATGCCTTCTGTCATCTGATTGATAGATTATACTTTTTTAGCAAAAAAAAAAAAAAAAAAAGCCTAATTGTACAGTATAATTGTATGAATGTCAACCTTGTTTATCCATACATCATTTTTTGTAAAAAATCCAGATAAAATGTGAGTATCAGATATGATCCATCAGGTTTTTGAGGAGGAATGTTTATTTGTTCATCTCTCAATCATTGTATTGTATTGCAATATTTACTAATACATATTATTGGGAGATACAGAGTGACAGCTGATATTTATATGCATTTTAGTCTTTTACAAAAATCTCTAATTGCTTATTTTATGGCCATATAAATATCAGCAACTGCACCAAATTTCATATTTTGCTCAGCTTGAGCCTCTGAATAAAATTAAGGTGGTTTTCCTCCATGTTATTATTTCTGTATATCATACTATATGAGCCAGAAAAGCCTGATGCATCAAATTTGATACAAATTTTTATTTGAAGGGTTAATAAACTTTTTAAAATCCTGACTATTATTTCATATGTCTGGCTTACAGAGTTAAACCATTTCAGGGTTAAACCAGCATTTTAATTATAGTTTAATTTATAGAAGGTAACTTAAACATTTTTTGAATTTAGATTTTGAATACAATGCTTTTAGAAATAAGACGAGCTTCTCTTTTTAGATGGCATAATTTCTTTTGTACACTAGATTAATCTCTAATGTTGTTTCAGTCTGCCAGCTAAACTCATCAATGGAGGCATTGCTGGATTGATTGGTGTCACTTGCGTGTTTCCGATTGATCTGGCAAAAACACGCCTCCAAAACCAGCAAAATGGATCTCACGTCTACACAAGCATGTATGTTTCATGCTCTTTTTAATTGTCTGAGCAAATGAATGGCTGTGCTTGTGTACATGTATATATGGGTGTGATGTGTTTCATTCACAGGTCTGATTGTCTGATAAAAACCATCCGATCAGAAGGATTATGTGGGATTTACAGAGGTGATGTACTGTTTCACAATGTGTGTAGATCATACGGAATTGTTCATGCTTGGAAAAACTCCATGATCTGTCCCCCTTTCTTCTTAATATCCCTTCTTCACACTTTAATTTCTAGGAGCTGTGGTTAATCTGACTCTGGTAACTCCAGAAAAGGCCATAAAACTGGCTGCCAATGATTTCTTGAGACACCGGCTCTCCAAGGACGGGTGAGAATAAAAACACTCTCAACTTCTTACATAAGTATGTGAAGGGAAATGACAAACAGAGCTTCATTTACACTTAATTCTCTAACTTAAATATTTACAATTAATTTCTGCACTGTTTAAGAGACAGGACATTTAATTTAAATGCATTTCCCCTTCACTTTTTTCACGTTTTGTTATGTTGCAGCCTTATGTTAAACCGCTTTAAATTACTTTTTTTCCCACAACAATCTACACTCCACACACCATAATGACAAAGCAAATAACAAGTTTTTAACATCTTTGCAAATTTATTAAACAAAAAACTTTAATGATTCCATTGCATAAGTATTCAAACCCTTATCTGGGACAGTTGAAATTTAGCTCAGGAGCATTCTTATTGCTTGTAGATGTTACTACACTTTGAGTGAAGTTAACCTGTGTCAAATTCAATTGAATGGGTATGATTTGGAACGGCACACACATCTTAATAAAAGGTCTAACAGCTGAAACTACATATCAGAGCAAAAACCAAGCCCTGAGGTCAAAAGAACTGCCTGTAGGACTCAGAAACAGGTTTGCGTCAAGCCACACATCTGGGGAAGAGTTCAGAAAAAATTCTGCTGCAGTGAAGGTTCACAGAAGCATGTAGCCTTCATTATCCATAATGGAAGACGTTTGAAACAACTAGGACTCTTCCTAGAGCTCGCCTCCTGGCCAAACTGAGCAACAGATGGAGAAGGGTCTTGTCTAAACTGGTGACCAAGAAGCTGATGGTCACTCTAGTTGAGCTCCATGATCATATATGCAGATGGGAGAACCTACAGAAGGACAAACATCACTGCAACACTCCACTAATCTGGGCTTTATGTCAGTGTGGCCAGACTCAATCTTCTCCTCAGTGAAGACACACAAAAACCCACTTTGAATTTGCAAAAAAGCACCTAAAGGACCCTCAGACTCTGAGAAACAAGATTCTCTGGTCTGATGAACCTAAATTCTAAGCATCATGTTTGAAGGAAACCAGCTCTGCTCATCACCTGCAGAGTACCATCCAAAAAGTAAAGTGTGCTGGTAGCAGCCTCATGCTGTGGGGCTGTTTTTCAGCGGCAGGGACTCATCAGAGTAGAAGAGAAGCTCAGTGCACCAAAATATAGAGATAGCCTTAATGAAAACCCAGTCCAGAGCATTCAGAACCTCAGACTGGGCAGAAGGCTCACCTTCCAACAGGACAATGACCCTAAGCACACAGCAAAAGTGGCTTATAGACAACTCTGTGAATGTCCTTGAGTGGCCCAGCCACAGCCTGGCCTTGAACCCAATCAAATATTTCTGGAGAAACCTGAAAATGTGCGTCTGCCCCCATCCAACCCGACAGAGCTTGAGAGGTGAAGAGGTGAGGAGAAGAATGGCAGATAATTGCCAAATGCTGATGAGCAAAGCTTGTCAGATCAAACAAAAAAACTTGAGGCTATAAAGGTGCTTCAGCTAAGTACTGAGTTAAGGGTTTGAACACTTATGCAATGTACTTTTTATTTTTTATAAATTTACAAAGTTGTGACAGTTCTGTTTTTGGTTTGCCATTATTATAATTTAATACAGTTTAACATAAAGCTGCAACATAACAAAACGTGAAAAAAATGAAGGGGATTGAATACTTCTGCAAGGCACTGTATATAATTATGTTTTATTTATATTATTATTTATATGAACTTAGTTGTCATACGTTATACTCCAGTAAATTTCTAAAGGCGGTTTTTTTATAAGTAAATTTCTGTAATAAAACTTACAGAACTTAATATTCTGGTCTACTAAAAATGTACTGTATGTATGGAGTAAAAAGAATTATTTATAAAGTAAAATATCCATCCTCCACAACACAATCATATTTAAAATGTGCTATAGGTTATTTAAAGGACTTTTCAGCTAAATGTAATGAACAACAAAGAATTCAAAAACTTATCAATACAAAATACAGTTTGGCCAACAGAAATTGTAATTATAAACACAACTTGTATCAACCTAACAGTTACGGAATTACGCTTTTGTCCAGCCAAAGTTCAACCTTTTGGAATAAACCTTCATCATTTTAGTGATTCGTATTAATTAAAATGAATAAATTTGCTCATTTGCAGTGAATGTGCTCAGCAGTGAGATGTAATGGAGGTCTCATAACTTATTTAACAGTTGCACTGATTTAGAAAGAGCAATGCTCATTTTTTAATTTATTCCTTTTTTTGCTCAGGGCATAATTTAGGTTGGATGAAGTCTCAGATCCACTGCTTATTTTTGAAGGGAGTGGATCCACAGAGCCGCTGGATTTGCTCACAGAGTTTTAAAAAACAGAACTGATCTGATAAAAGCCGCCCATAAGCTTCTGCATTATGGATAGATATTGCAGTATAACTCAGTACACCTTGAATACCTGGAGCTGTGGTGAGCATCTCCGTGGTGACTAATAGTTATATGGCTAAATTATTGATTAATAGAGTCCGGTAGACTGTGTAGCAAATTTGCTTAAAAGGGAATTGTATATAAATAATTACAATTAATTATGATTAATTACAATTATTTATATCAGCTGACAGTAATAACTGTAGCAGAATTAAATTGCCATCAACTGATCTGTCCGTCCAGCGGACATTCAGCGCAAGTTCATATCAACTCTAAGAAAGGATATTTTCTTGGCCACAGAAAAAATACTTTCCTATTAATGCATTAGAGCATGTAGCAGGGGTCAAAATCGTAAAGAGACATTTAATTTGCAAGGCAGAACCAGAAACTCAGGTAATTTGTGCACACAACTTTTATTACCTAAAACGCTAACACACATAACTAATCTAAAAAACCAAACGAATAAACACACAGTCACGTGTACATACAAAGGGGAGCTAAAGTAGGTGAATGAAGCCATTAGAGAAACCAGAGAATGCAGTTATGGAAAGAGTCAGTTAACCACCTGAGTAAAACCATCAGCACCATTTATAACGGTGTCTATAACTTATACTAAATCTCTGTTTTGTTTAGTTAAACGTACAATACTTGCATTGGCTTTGTCGTTGACGAGATGCCATCTCGGATGAAAGTCTTGATGGTTTCAAGGTTTTTGGACTCGCGATCCTGTTCTTCCGGGTTGAAGAGTGATGAATTCCAAAGATGTTCTGAGGTAGAAATGTTCTTTCCAGGTAGAAAATGGAAAAAAAAGAGCTAAGAAAAAGAGATCTGCTGAGGTCCAAGGAGCTTGGTTGAATGGAAAGACAAGGCCTCAAGGCCTGGCACAAAACCTAAAGTGTTCAGAAGAGTTTTAGCTTACATCCTCCACATCCTCTTAGGATCTAACAGAACCGCAGACTGCAATGGGCGTCACTTACGTGAGAGCTTTATCTGCTATGGAGGTCACACCTCTGGGATGTCAAAGAGCCAATTGGAGCCCTGGACTTCGGAGGGAAAGTTTTATGGCTCTTTGTTTCCATGCATGGTAATTTGCATAGGTAATTCGCCTGGGTTAATGCACAAACTACTAAAGATTCTTCCATGTTGCATAGTTATCGACATAAAATATACACTCTCAATTCAATCATCCGAAGACGAATGGATAGAGACCAAACATGATACAGTTAAAGTGATATTAACTAGTGATATATTATAAGCGTGCATAAAACAGGATACAATACACAAGAACATATACAAGAATAATAATAACATACACAATGACCTGAAGGATATGTGTGTCCATTCACAGAAAGGTTTTTCTATGAATTAATTAGAGAAGAGTCCATTTTTATGGTGTATTATGTGTCTTTCCTATGGAAAGTGTAGTGAGAGCGAGGACTCTCCACATGCCATTAGGTTGTAAAGTTTATCTGGCCTGGCAAAAGTCTCCTGGTTGCCATGGTAACCAGGGGCCTGGAGTCATTGACAGACATACCAGCACCCAGTATGTGTATTGGGTGGGGGGGTCTGTGACCATTTGTTAAAGAACTAATTTGATTTGTTAAATCAAATGCAAAATTGTGTGTCTGATTCGTCCATACGCTACAAACCCCCCTTTCGAGTGTTGTTGTCTCCTGTAGACAACGGCAAACGATGGAAAATAAGTAGGAAAATCGGACACGCCTCTGGCACGCGAGGCTTGAAGGCCATGGTGGCTCTCTGGCTGTTGGTGCCTGCAGGAGTGGTTGTGGATGTTGTGGTGGATGCTGTCAGGTAGCATGCTGTGGGGATGTAGGCTGTAGTGATGTGCGGGTCCTCGAGCTTGTGCAGCAGGTGTCGAGGCAGTGTCACCTGTTGTTCTGAAGTGAGTTGGTCTGGGTCAGATGGTTGTTAATGTTAGCCGGTAGGCTATCTGTGGTACCCGTGGTGTGGAACAGCCGGGTTAGACTCTCACTGGTGAGAGTGCAGGTGATTCCAAGGGTAGCAATTTTTGGATGGAGTTCTGCTCAGCGGTGGTGATGCTGATGAGGGCTCCGCTTTTCTTGGCTCTAATTCCTTTTCAGGTGGTCTTCCAGAGCATTTATTTTAGAGTCTTTGTTTTAAGGTCAGTTTTTGCTTTCTCTAGTAGCTGTTCTGCAGACTGTAGATGTTTTCTCATGTCTTTCTGGGAAGCCTTTAGTTCTTGTTGGTCACGTTAAGCAACTGCAAGGGCTTCTTGGAGCTGTTCAGATTTTTCCTTTGTTTCCTGCTTCACTCCGTCTGGTACCTTGAGTTTATCCTGGGTTTTCACTTCGAGCTTGTCTGTGCAGCGTGGGATGTGCAATAGCTCTCTCAGGAACTCAGTGGTCTGATGCCTGAAATCATCCTGGACTTTCACTGCCAGCTTGTCTATGCGGCTTTGGGCATGTGTCAGCTCCTTCTGACGATGGGTGCTGTGCTCGTCGCTTAGTGTCAGCCGGGCTGTGAAGGCGTAGCTTAGGGAACTGATGGCCTTGTTTAGCTCCCCGTGGTGGTGATCCTGGCTTGAGTCGTGTGTCAGGAGTTTCTTCCGAATCGTGACTATTACTCAGGATATTAAAAGTTCAATGGTCTTGTGGGTGAGGCTATCTGTAATGCCTCTTAGCCAGGTGTTCACATCTCCTCTTTGGATAGAGAGGTTTGCAGTCTGTGACATGCTGGCAGACTGGAAAGTGAGGACTTACACAGATCTGTATGGTGTTATAGGCCCATATGTGGTGAAACAGCTAAGTGTCACTTCAGTGATTGCAAACCTAAAGTGGAGTGTGTTGTGGTGGGGCTTTGTGGTTCAGGTTTGCTGTTCGGAATTGACAGCAAACTGACATGCTCTGACATATTCCACCACATATTGCTGTATGTCAGCCCCGTATGCCACTTGTTTTAGTGTCTCATAAGTGTCTCTGGTACTGTGGTGTCAAGCACATGGTGTGTTGTGGGCATACATTAACCTGACCCCCCTTTGTCACTGTGGCACTACAAGCTTTGGTGCAGTGTGGTCATCAGGGACAGTTTGAGGGCTGGAGCAGCAGCAAGTTGAGCAGATGTGATAGGGTGGTTGGAGGGGTCAGGGAGGTGGCAAATCATAAGCTTTGTTCAGTCAGAGGTTTGCAATTAGGCAATGCCATCCAAGGATAGTTATTAGGTTAGTGCCAGGGCTGCGAGGTGTGTACCATGGGGATGACAGTTGGTTTCCTGCTGGTCACGGCTGCCATGTCATGGGTGGGTGGGTGGGTCTTGGTTGAGACCATAGCTCACCACGCAATGCATTTGTGATGTTGTTGCACCATTTGAGTTTGATGATGTAATGTGGTCTTGAGTGAGTCCACATAGTTGACATTAGCTCTGCATCGTTGCCTCTTGTGAAGAGCAGCTTTGGCACTGGCAGTTGTCGGCAGGTGCAGGATGTCTCTTAGAAAAGGGGGTGTGGCTCAGAGTGGGGCCAGTTTCCCTCCATTCCCTTGAATGTGTGTGCTTGAGGGTTTGGCCACGCTGTCTGTGTGTCACACTGTGGCTGTCCGTTCCCCTTTTGTTTATGCTGGTACTGCAGTCTCATATTTTTACCAGAGTAAACGTCTGGTGTGGTCTAGCTGGAAGTTCTTGCACTTTACAGGCTTTCCCCAGGGGGTCGCAAGGTCTCATAGGGAAACTTGTGCACTTGCTTGTGAAGGCAGGTCTGGTGTGTGCTCGGTGAGTGCTTTGAAGCGTGTGACGCTTCAGGCCATGTCCTCATGGCTGGCTGTGGGATTTTCCCGTGACCTTGGTGACCTGACTGGCTGTCTGGGTGACCTGTCTGGCTGGAGTGGCAGGGGTTTTTCGCACTTTAGCCAGGAGTTTCGGCTGTCTCAATTTCAGCAAAAGGGGTCAATGTGACCCAGCAGCTCTTTGTCACTGAGAAGGTGGTATGCATGTATGACTGCATGTTCAGTGCACACCTTTGAGCCTTAAGAGTTCAGTTCTGTTTCTGAGCTTCAGCTTGGGGTCTGCCAAAGCGTTGGAAGTGACATAAAAGTTGGATTTACTCCAGGGTCACCAGAGCTCCAAGCCTCACCTTGTTTTTCAACATGCTGTTTCCCCCCTTTTCGATTGGGTTCCTCAGGAGTCTTGGTACCGGGTTTGTGTGGTGACCGGTATGCTGACAGGTGTTGGAACATCCTGGATGTGCAGCCATCAGCTTAAATGGCTAGGTGATGCCATTACTTGGCGATGTGGCTGGTTAGCAGAGATCTGGGTGAGGGTTCAGCTGGCGGGCATTTTGGGCAGTCATCCATTCCAGTTCTCACACTTATAAGGAGTCTGTACTGTCCATTTTTCCTCCTTTATGGGGCCTCCTCTGAATGAGTTCCTTTAGAATACTCAAGATCTCTACTGTCTCAGGTGTAGCCATACTGTTCAGCTCTGAGAAGAGCTGGGACGTGTTAAGAGGGTTTCTGCTGGTGAGATTTCTGATAGTCTGATATGTCCTGTTTGCCCTGCTGGGGAGGCCACTCTCAGGATCAGTTTCTTTTATGTCCTCAGGATCTCTGTTGCTGGCCCGTGTGCTCTCCAGAGTCAGTTCTGGGTACTGTGCAGAGATAGGCAGGATTTTAACAGTCTCTATGGAGGCAGCGCTGTGTTCTCTGTAGGCCATATGGGCTGAGTTCCGCAGATGTCAGGTGGTCATTGTGCAGGGGAAGGCCATGGCACTTGGGTGGTGACTCACAATGTGATGCGGATTTCGGAGGAGGGAATGTTCTGGAGTTGAAGCCTTCCTCCCTTGTGGCCTGTTCTGTCGTCTGCCGTAGACTCAGAGCTGACCGTAGCAGGCTTCTTGTAGTTTCTGTTATCCGCTTTGACAGTTTCAGACTGCTCGTGCAGCATGTTGTGTGCCTTAAGGCTGGAGGTGTTCCTGATCGGATAGTCTGTTTCATGTGGTCACATTGGGCAGAGTTCAAGCATGACAGTTCATGTTTTGCAGGCAGGCAAGTGTGGTGGCCTTCTGCAGTATTTAGGTTGACAGTTGTATTGTCTCTGGCCAGCTTGTTGGGGTCTGTGGGGTCTGTGTGTGTCTGCGTTGACCCTCAGGAAGGGCCCCCCCCCTGTGATTGCTGGCTGGTGAAGTGTGAACAGTGGGCTCTCGCCCCCCCTTTACAGGTTTGGACTTTTGGCTGGGGGGCCTGGGCCGGCTTGTCAGGGGAAATTCTGTGTTGTGTTTTCCCTTTCTGTTCACCTTGTGGTGGTCTGCAAGCCTATTTCAGTTCATTTGTGACATTGAGTTCACCTTGACTTTGTTGGTTGGTGTCTGAAGTTGCCTCGTTGCTGAGCAGAGACTTGGATTTCAACTCAGGCTGCTTGCAGGTGGCATTCACAGGCGTTGTTTTGGTTCGCCTGGGTCAGTACTTAAGAGAGCTTCAGCCTGCTGGAGCCTCTCTGGCTTTTATTCCAGCTGCTCTCTGTGCTCAGTGTCTGTGTGGGTTTTGTAGAGGCATCCTGAAACTTTCTACTTCCTCTTGTAGCTCCTTGACCTGTTCATCCGCTGTCACTTGCTGGTCCAGCTGGTCTGGCAGTTCTGCACACGCTCCCGGTCCTCCGGGCCTCCTTGTGGTTGAAGCATCTTTCGCTCAGCGTTAAATGGATGATGCGGATGTAGGCAAGAGCACCGATGATCCTGGCTGGCTCTCTGTGGCTGTAGCCTTGGTTTGATCATGGTCTGTCTGCCAGTTCAGGTTGTCATCCAGCTGTTTCGCTCAGGTGCTGTAGATCAGGAGTGGTCCCGGACCAGAGGACGTCTGTTGCAGTGCTTAGCCAAGCCTTTGGCTGATCAGGTGGGTGGCAGGGCTGGATGATCTGGACACAGGTGGAACACAGGTGGAGAGGGAAAAGCACAACAAAAACCAATGCAAGTCCGTACAGATTTAGTGAGCTAAAATATTTGGGGCTATGTGTTGCGTGGTTAACTGGTGTGATCAGTTAGTGACGCAAACTAAACGCTTAAATATCGTGGCTGATAAGGCAGGAGAGGAAAATTGGTGTGAGTGAGCACCCAAAACCTATGAGTAACACTGTTGATGGGTGATAACCTAGGGGGTCATTTCATGACTTAGGCTATTTGGTTTATCAACGTTATTACTAAGTATTTTCTGATGGTTCAAACAGGTTAGGTCTCCAGGCCCACAAAAACAACCAAAACAAACAGAACCGAAATTAATAAAACAAATCAAAGTTCAAACTTAGAAAGGGATAGTTGGAAATCAAGGGCTTACTACCACCTCTAGGGGCTGTGACAAGGACTGCAGAGCGGGGCTCTCCGGGGTTGTACTGCCTAGGGAGGTGATGAGAGAGATAGCTGGACAGACCAAGCACGCTAAAGCAGAGAGACTCTCTAGTCCTCTTCAAGTTTCATATTGAGTGAATGGCTATATCTTAGGTGTTGTTAGGCTTGGTGGTGAGCTGAGGTCACCCGGGTGAACCCCAATGGTTGGGCCATCTCCTTTGACTCTCCCGAGCACGCAACTGCAGGGGCTCCTGATCACTCGCACCCATGGCACCCGGTGGCAACCACTCAAACAGCAAATGACTTTTGGCACAATGTTGCGTCACTCAAGTGAGGGAGGGCCAACAGCTAGCTGGCACAGCCAAAATTGGGTTTCGCCTGTGGGTCCCAAGTTACACGGACCCCTTTTTGGGCCTCGAGCTATGGATGAGTTCGCTCCTCTCAAAAGGGTGGACCACCGTGTAACTTCACAGGGTAATTAACCAAAATTGCCCTTATGTGTCAGTCAGTATGGTCGATACAACACTTGAGGTACCCCATTGCTGATGTCCGAGGCGCCCCCCCAGTGTATGTCGGGTAGGTCAGGCAGATGAGTCCAGTCACCGAAAATTCCCCATGGATGACTCATCATCTCACTGCCCAAGCACCAGGGGGCATGCTACCTAACAGGGAACATTGAGAGGGGACAACAGAAAGATTAAGCCTCTAGGATACATGAAGCGGCTTGATGCCAATGAGCAAGGGAATCAGACGTGTGACGGTGGGCCACTAATAGATTTGAGGGCTCATTGTGCACTGCAGTGGCTAGCATTGCCTATGCCTATGCCTATAGGGGAAGGAGAGGAAAAGGGTAACTAAATAGAATTGAAAATTAGAAACAAAGTTAAAATGTCCTAATTGCTTAGGAAAGTAAATGTAAAATTGTTTTAAATAGATTTAAAAATCTAAGTACGTTCAATTTTGCTCAGTAGGTGTAGCTAGACTTAACTACAGACTGGAGTAAAGGAAGGAAGGGAACCGTTACACTTTACACACACTGTCTCTCTAAGTGTTAGTCAGATGCTAACAGCTGAGATAAAGGGGCTTTAGCTACTATCCATGTAGGGCCGTTAGAGCGGTAGCCTCGGCTACATGCAGTGGTCTGTTTACATTAGTCTGTGACGTGTGCGCTATCTTGAGTTTGAACCGGAAGGGGCTCGCTATCGCCTTCCGGGGTCAGACGTTGCTAAGAAACCGATGCACGCTTAACAGCCGGTGTGCGCGAAGCACGTGAGCCGGGTGTAAACATGTATGGGAATCTCGCGCTCAGTCTGTCGTTCACCCTTCATTCATAACTTACACAGCACGTTCACTTCACAGACAATGGCAAAGCATTACACCATTAAATCGACCATCAATTGCATCACATCAATGGATTAATATGAATGCAATGATACGCGACAATAAACAGACGACGTACCAAAAACTGTAGTGAGATTTTTTTTTTTTCTCATCACACAGCTGAAACTGGAGCCGCTATCCTGAAGAGATTTTATCTGTTCAGGAGAGACTTACGCGGTTTAAAACAAAACCCAGAAAGTGGGGATTTTCTTTGCCCAATATTAAATAGATTTAATCTAAAACTCTATGCGCTGCCGATCTGAGAGGTACTAGTCAGATATGGGGCTTATGCTGTTCAGGACTGAAAGTGGGGATTTTTTTTTGCCCAAGATCAGATAACCTTAATATAAAACTATTTATACGCGCTGCCGATCTGGGTTTCCTTCACCAGATATATGGGACTTATGCTGTTCAAATCTGAAAGTGGGGATTTTTCGACCAAGATCAGATAACCTAAATACAAAACTATGTATACGCACTGCCGATCTGGGTTTTCTTCGCCAGCTATATGGGACTTATGCGGTTAAATAGATAAACAATCACTTGATCAAGATTTTGACTCCCAGTTATCATTAATCCGATACTGACCTGCAGTATTCTAAGATTAATTTTGCTCCGTGATCGGGCGAGGGGGCATGCATTAGTTAGCTACGCTAATGATTAAACCCACGGGAGTAATAGTCTAGTTGTATGGCATTGGAACAGCTAGCTATACATAATATAAGGCCTTAATTTTAAGATCAGCAAGGAGCATCGCTTGCCATCTTCTTCGCGCTAAACGAGGTTTTCTTCGCTCAGTTTTAGGGCGGATAAAATAGCATAAGACACGCTATAAAAGGTTTCGTCGTTTTATAGGGTCAAATTATAAACTGCAGTTAACTTAAGTCATTAACAGTGGCTGGTTTCTCAGTGAGAAACTCGAGAACTGTTAAGGCACGGAAAGTGGGCGTGTATAGCCTACATTCATTCACAAAAAGACGCAGTTGGATAGTTTGAATAAACACACAAATGAAACACATCATTGTTACTGAGTCTGCTCACAGAACCAGGTTTAAAACGTTGCCCGCATTCTCCACCAAACTGTAGCAAATTAGCTCAAAGTGAGATGAACATAATTAATCATAACGGGTTGTTATCAATTATATATTCATCTTCAGGAATTAACTGTAGCCTTAATAGTACAATAAAATGATTTGTTCGTCCGCAGTACGAACCATTTTACTCGTCTATTGACTCCAAGGAAAATTATTTCTCTGGCCATGAAAAATTTATTTCCTTACTAATACATCGCTCATAGAGCATGTAGCAAAACCGGGACGTTGAAGTGACCTTTTTGTGAGCGGCAGACGCAGACAAGCAAGTGTGACTACATATGGATGTTTATTAAACTACACTACAGGGGAACAATAACATGGAACTAAACGCAAACATACACACATTAAACATATGCCAACGCAAGGAAGGCATGGAGGGAGAGAGAGAGAGAGTGAGCGCTCTCGCGCAAGAGAGAGAGAAAGAGAGCGCGCTCGCACAAGAGAGAGAGCATGATGACAGGATTTGCACATAAGCTAAACACAACCTGTTAGAACCATCAAAGAATTACATCACCTTAATTAAAAGGGGTCGAAGCCTAGAAGCGCATCTAAATAGTTAACAAGCGGTTACTTGCACAGATGTTTTGTTGATGCTGAGTAAGGTGTCCTGGTGCATGTATAATGCGTAGATTCTTGATGAATTCCTTTAGGAGTGAAAGCTTCGTCATTCCAGTCATGGGTTGATTGGTGCAAAGTGAATCGACAAAGTTACTGAACTTAAAACTACCAGAAGCACGTACTCCCCCCGGAAGGGGAGTCGTGAGATTTCCAAGGTGATTATAAGTGTGTCTCCAGGGAACCGAATGTAAAGAGAAGACCTCGCCTTTTGGGTGTGGGAGAAGTTTTATCTGGTCTCTGTAACACCCATTTTGGTTACTTTGACCAATACCAAGGCACATAGTTTCAGCGGGAAAGTGTTTCTTTGTTTCCCTTGACACCTCATTTGCATGTTTCATGACTGATCTGGAGACGCGGTGTAATTTTTCCCACAGCACAGTAAAAATAGTATGATGCATTTCCCGATCATTTAGTGTACATCATTGTTTGGGGAATAAAGAGCAGATCATTTTGATATCAAGAAAGAGACATCTAAAGGGTATCAAACCAGAGATACCTTCATACACCTGAATATGAGTGTTTAGAGCGTACTAATACGAATAAGGAGTGGTAACTAGGCTAATATAATAAGGAGACATACAAACAAAACATGCATATACCAGATACATTTGTAACCGATTAATTATGGTCTAAATAAAGAAAATGTCTCTATGTGTGTGTGTTATGTATCTTGTAATCGTGGGGGTAGTTCCCTGGTCAGCCAGGCCTGGTACCGAGGGTCGTTTAGTTCTCCTGGAATGCGTTTGAAGTCCGATGGAGAAAACAGATAGTTGATTCTGTTTAGCATCTTTTTGACACTGGGGGACGACCCCTGGCAATTTAGCACCCATATAACGGTAGAATGTGGGGCCAGGCTGTGAACTGTATGTAAATGTCAAAAGACTAAAGGGTTTCTTACGACATAAAGTCCCAACGACCATCAAGGATCATAAGCAGATGCTACAAAATCCCCACTTTTGGCTGAAGATGTTCACCTGGGGACATCTTCAGACAACAGTGGATCATGATGGTCGAATGGCAGGTGGATGGTCAGATGGCAGGTGGATCACAAAGGACAGATGACAGGTGGTTTCTAATTTTCCTCAGCCTCAGCTTAGGTGTGAACCCTGGTCAGGTTCAGCACTGTCTCTGCCTGGGTCCCTCTTCTCCGGTGGTTCTGCTTGAAGGTCAGAGGAAATGCAGCCGTGCACCTGTTCATGGACCTTTGCACCACGTAGACTCTCAGGACTGGATGTGGGTCTGAAGGGGTGTAACCTGTCTCTGTCAGTCATGTGAGCTTCCACTTTTGGATATCTTGGCCTTCTTTAGTGTTCGGTCAAACTGGGTGATGTTTTAGCCAGTTTGTCAAGGTCTTTAAGAGTCGCCTCGTGCAGTTTTGGGGTCTGCATGGAGGGGTTTTCTTCTTTTGTTAGAAGGGAAGAGTTCTGTGGTGAAGGCTGGCGATGCTTTGGTTTGCGGCCATTCACTTCTTCCATTGTGTAGCAAGTCTTGGATGGTGGACTCCATTCTGCTCAGTGGTGGTGATGCTGATGAGGGCTCTGCTTTTCTTGGCTCTAGAACATGTATTTTAAAGTCTTTGTTTTAAGGTCACTTTGGCTTTCTCTAGTAGCTGTTCTGAAGACTGTAAATGTCTTCTCATGTCTTTCTGGGAAGCCTTTAGTTCTTCTCGGTCACGTTGAGCAACGGCAAGGGCTTCTTGGAGCTGTTCAGATTTTTCCTTTGTTTCCTGCTTCACTCCGTCTGGTACCTTGAGTTTATCCTGCGTTTTCACTTGGAGCTTGTCTGTGCAGCGTGAGATGTGCAATAGCTGTCTCAGGAACTCAGTGGTCTGATGCCTGAAATCATCTTGGACTTTATCTGCCAGCCTGTCTATGTGGCTTTGGGCATGTGTCAGCTCCTTCCGTCGATGGGTGCTGTGCTTGTCGCTTAGTGTCAGCTGGGCTATCAAGGCATAGCTTAGGGAACTGATGGTCTTGTTTAGCTCCCCGTGGCGGTGATTCTGGCTTGAGTCGTGTGTCGGGAGTCTCCTCCGAATCGTGACTATTACTCAGAATATTAACCTGTTAATCTGCACCAGGACGCCGACGCACCGAACGCTCTTTGTTTGCACATGTCATTGTTTTGGAATAGAATAAATGAAGTGGGAAAAAGTTAATCTTGACAAACTATATATTATTCTGAAGGTCTAAGCCTCAAGCATCGATGATTGATCGCTGTTTTTCGATTGAAAGCTTATAAGGAATGTATTTGCTACATTAGTGTAAGCAGTACACATCAAAACATGCATAATAAAAAGCAGTACGTACCATTATCATTGTAATAACGAGTCACAAACGCGTCCACTGCTGAAATCCCGGTTTAGTTAGAGAGGTAAGGGTCCACAGAACAACATTTCTTCCAGCACTTTTAGTCCAACGAAACAATAACGTTGTAATTTGGAATCTGCATCTGAAATAGCATTTAGATATATTTACAGTTTAATGTATCTCAGAGGGGACATGAATGCATTTAAACTGCAGTTACAGATGCATAAACAGGCCTAATGTTGTGTTTTTAACATAAAACGTCGAATACTGATATTTGAAATAATTTAAAACATGAAAAAAAAGTCGAAATGTGAAATTAAAACCGCCAGTAGGTGACAGCAAAGACTTTGGTGACAGCAAGTGACTGTTAATGAGTGAGTCATTGAGATTCAACCGATTCATTCAAACGACTGATTCACTCAGGAACAGAGCATTTGACTGTGTTAATGAGTGAATCACTGAATCATTTATTCAACCGATTCGTTCAAAAAGCTGATTCATTCAATAAGTAAACACCGTCCATTGCTCAGAGACGCAAAACAGTGCTGTGATCTTTGTTTGGAACTATTTTCGTTGGCAAAATTGAGCAAAAACAAGCAATATTATGTCTAAAATGTAAGTCACTTATTGCTTTACTGAACTTGTATGAAATGATTATTAAATGTGTTCATGCTGATATCTGCAGACAAACAGTACTCTTTGTGTGATATAGATATAGAAGTTAACTATATTAAATTATATAAAAAGCATACAGAAGCATTTTTGCCGTCTACAATTTAGAATGCCTGGAATTTTGAGTTTTATTACATTAAAAAAATCAACGTGCGAGCACTCTGTGTGTGATTTGGTGTGATTAGTATTATTACTTCATAACACCACTGTGTGTGTGTGTGTTTGTAAGAGAAAGAGAGAGAGCGATAGAGCCCAAAAGGGGAGTTGTTTAAAGATGTGATTGGGTCAGCCCAATGTCAATTAAGAAAATAACTAATGGGCTGCTGATTAAATGTCTCATGGGCCGGTCTGTCTGGGGGGGGAAATCCTACGCCGACTTTTTTTGACAAATACATTAAACAGCCGCAAAGACCACAGCGCCGTCAACTATTTAGGCAGAAAAACTATAGGCTGCTAAGAGTTTTATGGGCCGATCAGACAAATATGGTATGAGAAGATGTATCTGTCCGGCCCAAAAAGTACGTCGGCCCAGCGGGAAAATGCCCGGTCTGCCAGATGGCCAGGCCGCCCCTGCTGTAAACGTATGTATTATATGCATGTATTCAATGTTTTATTGTAATATATGACTATCTACATATTCAAAGTAAAGTTCACTACAAATGTCTACAGTAGTATGGCTATTGCTATAGGTTTTTGATGTGTTACTGCAAGTAGCCTGTATCAATGGTTACCCTAAATCCCACCTTATCTGCTGATATTTCAATCATGCAGTTCAGTAACAGGCTAGCTAATACTTGTAACCAATTATCACGAAGCGATGACATTTTAAAATAGGCTATACTGGGGTTCTACGCTAAGATTACAGCTATTTAATACAATGTAGGCTACTGTCAAAAAACACAAACAAACAAAAAACACTGGAGCTAACTGTCAGAAGTAGTGTGAAAATGACTTGTGCTAAAGCTGTATTTTCTGTTTTCTTCTTACCTCTGCGTCTGCTGTACTACTGTCCACCGCTGCAGCAGCCGTATTTAAACATTTTGAAAAGAGTTCGGTTAATTTTACGCATTTAGCAGCGTCGGAATTGAGAGCCCTTTTTTTGTTTGTTTGTTTCTCAAAGTTTTTCTGCACCGCCTTTCCTTTTTACGGTCCATTATCTAGCTTTTACTGAAAACTAGCTCGTGTTGATCGTAGCTCGTCTTGATTTTGACTGAACGTCCAATAACCTCTAATCGGTTCGGTCTGCCCATCTCAGGACCAGGCTGCCGGCCGTTGCCGACTGGGCCAAATGCTTAACATTTATTATTAGGCCTATTCATATTATTATTAACCATAGTGAAATCGTGCAAGCGATAAAAACTCGTCCTATGCGCTGTTGGCCCGTAAAAACAATTTTATTCATTTATTATTTTTAAAAATCTGACCAGCCCACATTAAACAAAACGGTCCGGCCCCTCTGGCATTTGCCAGAATTGCCAGATGGGCAATCCGCCCCTGGAGTCGGCCGACCGGTCCAGATATTTGGCATGCTAGATATTTATTTGGCGTCGACGAGCATCTTTTATGCATCGTTGTGTAGTTCACACATAAAGACTGCGGAGCGCCGATCACCCGCTGATTTCCCCCCGATTACAGCCCGGCCTGTCGACGAACTCGTTAACTTGCAAATCGAGCTTAAAATCCTGTAGTGTGAACTAGCCTTAACAGGACCCATGAACACAAACCCTGTATGGCAGGAGTGACTGAAGAAGAGAACGGAGGAAAGTCCATACTGGTTTAGGCGCTATAACAAGAGAAAGTAAACAGAAAAAAATGACATATGGTACGCGATCCTTAGCTTATAAAGAGGAGCAAATTATTATTATTATTTTTTTTTTTTTTTAATAACTAATTTGAAATACTTGCCTGCAGTGCATGCTAAGCAACTAACTCTGACTGCAAAGCTATTTTGAAAGTGAATCCCGTATTTATAAGATGGATGTGGGATATGTCACTCCTGAAACTTTGCTGCATGTAGAGAGTTTGTGGCCGTGGGTCCTGTTAGCAGCACGAAAACAACTTTTATTTAAATTTCTGATTTGATTATAGCCTAGAAAGCGAGCAAATAGCGCTTCCATGTAATCACTAAAAACCTGTCACTCACTTCAATTTATTGCAATCTCACGGTTCCTTTATAATATAATTTATAACTGCAAATAATATCTTATTAACATCGCGTCTACGTGTGGCGTTTAGCATTGAGTGAATTCTGACTGTGTCACCTTGTATCTATTCATTTATATCTGTATTAATATATTATTATATTTTATACTACGGGGCCGCTGAATGCTTGAATCTGATTGGCTGACGAACGTTCTGAGGTGTGCAATTATTTTCAGGGAAACGCACGGCGAACGTA
>JAFVLL020024442.1:15000-21098 GCA_021397915.2 Tor tambroides | reverse complement strand
ATAAAAAAGAGAGAGATTACATGGAGCCCCTGCTGATTAAATTAATTATGCTAATAAACTGTTGGTCTCCCATAGGTATTAATGAGCTGTATATATGCAGAGTGACTACTTTTCTTACCCCAGCTCCGAAAGCAGCCTCGTATACAGAAGATGCCTAATTCAACAGTTCATTCTGTGTTCAAATTAGATTCATCAATTTAAATATCAATACATTTTGCATTTATATAAGAACAAACCAAGAAGCATAGAGAGATAGATATGCACTTTATGTAAGTGTCTGTGATTGTGTAATATCTGTCTCTGGTTCAGGTCCAGTTGAGTGTGGTTTGGAGACAGTAATTCAGAGGAGTGTGAACTGATGGATCTCTTCAGGCTTTGATTGATCTGTGGCAACATGATCAATAGTTCTGTACTGGCAACAAAATGCTGAGGGGTTTTTCCTGGCTGAGGAGCTTCCATTAGTGACTTATGGATATGCTGCCATCTGGTGATCACACTCTTAAAAATAAAGGTTCCAAAAGGTTTATATATATCAGTGAACATTTTGTGCAATGGAAAAGTTCTATGGAACTTCATATTTTATATTTTAACCTTTATTTTTAAAAGTTTAGGTCTGGAATGAAATGTTTATTAATTTGTATACTGTATGTTTATATTCCACACACCTTCCCTGATGACAATTAGATCTCAGTTAGATAGGTTATATATCTCAATAAAGGTCAGTTATTTAATGAATGATCAGTTAATGATAATTGTTTCTCAAGACATTTTAAAAAGGTGCTGTGGTTTATTATGGTTTTGATACGCTAAAGAAGCTTTAGACGTTCTGTCACACTGCTATGCTTTAAACTGAACTGACAATATCACCTGCTGTGTTCTTAAACCTGCAGCAGCCCAATTATTCTAGATTCAGTTAGCATAAGATAATACTAAAAATGTTGTATTTACATTTTTTTGTCTTTACCAACAACAATGCAAATACACGTGTGACGCGTATGTAAAATCTAGGCAAATATATGTCTCTGTATTTACGTTTATACTTTGGGGACATAGGCTACACATTTAGAAAAATGATTAATAAAAAAAAAGGAAAACTGTACTTACGTTCATAAAAAAATACAGGTTTTCTAGGAGCTTTTTTTTTGGGTTTGAGTAGACAGAACCTCATTGCATGTCCAAAAACAGTATTTACATAATATCATGTACTAAAATGGTATTACCAGGAAATTTATTGTTAGCTCTGCAGAAACCTGGGATAGTGTGATTAGATTTATTATTTTAATAAATTCACACAATACCTAAAAAACAATCTCATTCACATATACTTTGCTTTTCACCATGTATCACAAACTGAACCGCAATAGCATGTTTAACTGGTATATGACCCACGCATAGAGTAAAACTTGATGTAACGATAATCTGCATTTCTGACATACGACGACTCTTGTCTCTGACGGGCCGGCAAACAGGAATGCTCTCCTGTACGAAAGGAAACAAGTACATGCAAAAAAAGGCAAAACCAAGGCAACGTCACTGAGACAAAGCGGCCAATCAGAGCGCAGGATTTGGCACTCGTATCCAGGAAGTGGAAGATGCGCCGAACGCACGCCCGACTGCAGTCACTATCAGCGTAAATTCTTCATGATTAATCACGGATAACCTCAAACAGAAGTGATGGACTGGTCAGAAGGAGACGGAGTAAGAGAGAAAATGTTTTATATTCTCCTTCGTTTCGTTGTTAAACGGATTCATAAGACCAGTTAAGCTAACTTAGCATTTATTGCTAACTGATCACCTGTGTGTACGTGTGTACGTGCTGGTCGATCAACTATTCAATTCGCACTGTATATTTTATACACTGGTAAATAAGCCCTGCCACGATTATTGCCTTTAATTGGCTTTAACTGACCATAAATATGGGCTAAATATTGAACATGGTTATTGGTCAGCTACAGTTTTCAGATAATTGGAATGTTAAATTAGCATATTCAAAGTTCAAACCATCACTAGAAGGAAGCAAATTAGATGTTTACTAGCAACATGTACCGAGCTGAGCTAAATCTCTGTCTTTTATTTAAATGTACACTCGATATTGTTTGTTAATTTAAAAAGTGTTACATTATTTTTAAATAATTTAATATAATTTGGTATGAAGACCCTAGAGCTGTCAGTCCTCTAGAAAAATCAGTTTATTTTACATGGAGAGGGTCTCCCTCATGGGCACTGCCATGTTTATGTCACATGACCAGCCTTGGCATGCACTTGTTACTTGTCCGTCAGTGGATGTGTGTAGAAAACAAATCCAATTTGGTAATTTTTCAAAACCATTTGCATTGGATGTTGACCTTAAAATTAGCCAGAAACCTGTGTTGTAATATTTTTCAGTGCCACTCCCATGGTCGCATGGGTGACACTTGCCATGGACATGGCGGAGGCCACTCCCACAGCCATGGTCATGGAGGACCTGGATTTGGCGGTTTCATGCCCGGCGGCTTCCACGGCCAGCTGGTCCCAGGACCTCTTGATTCCACGCAGCAGCCGAGGATGGTCTCACACCCGGAGGACAGCAGTTCCTGGGATATCGTTAAAGCAACACAGTGAGACTTATTCCCTTGACATGCAATAAACACAATGGGATTACACTTAATAATCAGAGCAGAATGTTTAGCTGTTGGTGATGTTATTAAGATGCCCTGGAGATTTTGTCACAGCTGTATACTGACAGTATTTATGTGATTATAGGAATTGGTTTGCTAATACTTTACTTAAAGCCTTTATGTATAATGCATTATAAAGGGATATTAAAGTATATAATGCATTGTAATTGTTCATAATGTGCATTGTTATAAAATATATCTTGTCGTAAATAATTATAACCAAATTTTAAAATGCATAGTGAATTGATAGTGTTATAATTTTTTAACTATGGTTACAATTATTCATGAGATTGTACAATGCATTATATGGTGCATTACAAGGCATAATTAATGCATTAAATCTACTTTTTTAATGCATTATACATAAAGACTTTAAGCAAAAGTGTTACCAAAAGTTTAAGTGTGAATCTCTCAAAATTAATGCTCAGATCAAATTTCACTCTTAAATAATAAGAATAAAACTTATTTTTTAGGATCATTTGTATGATCCTGATTTTGCCAATTTTGTGATTTGTGACAATATTTGCTAGACAATTAAAGAAATTCCCCCTCATTTAAACAAAGACAACTATTGTATATAGTTTTTAACATTTTTAAAAAATAGTATTACAAATGCTGCCATTAATATTGTGCAATTTAAATATTATATCTTTATAATTTAAAACTTTTTTATTTTATTTTGTATATTTTGCATACTGTTCAAAATTTTGGGGTCAGTACGAGTTTTTATTGTTTTTGAGAGAAGTCTCTTATGCTCATCCTGTCTGCATTTATTTGATTAAAAATATAATAAAAAGAGTAATATATTCTGTGGTTATTACAATTTAAAATAACAATTTTCTATTTAAATCTAATTTAAAATGCCATTTTAAAATGCATTTTCAGCAGATCCTTCAGAAATCATTCTAAACTGCTGATTTGCTGCTTGAGAAACATTTCTTATTATCATCAATGTTGATAATAGTAGTGCTGCTTAATAATTTCTTGGAAACTGTGATGTATTTTGTCAGGATTTATTTTAAGAATAGAAAGTTCAAAAGAATAACATTTACAACATCATACTCATATAATCATACTGACCCCTAAACTTTTGAATGGTAGTGTCTGTTAATACTTTTTTCTCCCAGATTCACTATTTTACAGGATTTTTTGTACTGCAGTATTGATTATTGGAAATGAAATGTGCTTAATTGACAATGCAAGAACTTATAATGGTCCTAAAAGTGTTATTGAGAGTCTTTGTGAAATTCCCTCTTAAACACTTTAGGGATATTTCAGGCATCCAGTAAATATTTCACGTATGCATTTGATCTTACTCTGAGATCTAGCTGTTTAGTAGTGAGCAGAAAGATTGTGTAAACAGATCATTCATCTTCCCATTGTATAGAAGCAGACAATATAAATACACAATACTGTTGTTCTCTTGTAGTGTCTGGCTTTCTGTTAACTCAGTCAAGCGACGTCTATATCGGTTATCTCTACTGCATGCTTCACACTGCTCAAATAGTTCATTTCCATTAGACGATGCAGATCTTTTTATGCAGAAAACTTGCAGTGTTTGTGGGTATGCATATTCAATCAAGTCAATTCTGATGCAAAAATAAACAGCATCTTTCTCTTGTTTGTTTTAAATTGTAGGTTTGGTGCTCTTGAGCGGTGTAAAGAACTTATCGAGGCTGGTTATGACGTCAGGCAGCCTGACAAAGAGAATGTTACACTGCTCCATTGGGCCGCCATCAATAATCGAGCAGATATTGTCAAGTAAGATTTGTCTCGGTGTATGTTTCTGTTGTTTCATGTTTTTTTCATGCAGTTATAAGTTTGGAATATTTAAGACTTTTAAATGTTTTTAGAAATTATTTGATCAGAAATACAACATTGTGAAATATTAATACAATTTAAAATAGCTGTTTTCTATTTTGTATACATGTAATTTATTCCTGTGATGCAAAGCTGAATTTTCAGCGTTATCACTTCAGTCTTCAGTGCCACATGATCCTTCAAAAATCATTCTTCTAATATGCTGACTTTGTGCTCAGTTATTAGTGTTCAATTGGTTCTTATTATTATCAATATTGAAAACAGTTTTTGCTGCTTAATATTTTTGTGGAAACACTGCATTGCATTTTTCTTCAGTATTTTTAGATGAATAAAAAGTTCATTGAACAGCATTTATTTGAAGTCTCATCTTTGCCATAACAGAAATAAATTAGGCTACATTTTAAAATACATACAAATAGAACATGTTTAAACTGTAATGATATTCCACAATATTACTGTTTTTGCTGTATTTTTTTATCAAACAAATACAGCATTGGTGAGCATAAGAGACTTCTTTCAAAAACATTAAAAAAAAAAATATTCTAAACTTTTGGCTGCCAATATACATTTCTATTAAACAGTTGCAACACTTGAATCGCTTCACTTATTAAATCTATTCTTGTTTGTATTTGTCTGTGTTCTGCTGTATTTCATAGATACTACATATCTAAAGGAGCTGTCATAGACCAACTAGGCGGCGACCTGAATTCAACACCACTCCACTGGGCCATACGGTACATTTCTGACACACATAGCGATAAATCTGCAATTACATAGTGGAACGTAATGAACTACAACTGTGCGAAGAACTGACATTCACATTCATACATCCACTAAAATCACCAAAACAGTCGGTTAAAACCACTGCAAAAATGGTTTTGAAAAATGTCGTTTCTAGCAGAATTTTGTGGCACTTGACCATGTTTTATATCTGCTGATGTTGTCCCTGGTCACCTCTGAACAGACAGGGTCATTTGTCTATGGTCATTCAGCTAATGCGATATGGAGCTGATCCATCATTAGCAGATAGTGAAGGGTATCGGGGTCTGCATCTGGCTGTGCTCTTCCAGCATATGCCCATCGCTGCGTACCTTATGGCCAAAGGACAGGTGTGACACATACACAAAGTGACATTTTAAATAACGATGGTGGGTTTGAATACTGTGTAATGCAGCTGAATACTCTTCTTGTTCCTGTGTTGTTGTAGGAAGTGGATTCACCAGACATAAATGGACAGACTCCACTGATGTTGGCGGCACAAAAAATCATCGGGTAAGCTGAACAATCGACTCAATCAGGGTCTGGAGTTTAGGTTTTGTTTTTTGTTTTTTCTACATCTGCCAATTGTTAATTATTTAAGTAACTATGAAACTCTTTTTTTTTTTTTTTTTACATATGTAGAGATGATAGTAAATATATGTTAACATTTATATTTTAAAATTTGGTTCAGTAAGTTTTTTTTTTTTTTTTTTAAGAAGTTAATGATTTTATTCAGCAAGGATTGATTAAATTGAACAAAAATGACAGTATAGACATTTATAATGTTACAAATGAGATAAATTAGTTCCTACAACAATATTAAGCAACACAACTGTTTTCAATATTTATAATAATAAGAAA
>JAFVLL020024442.1:0-10000 GCA_021397915.2 Tor tambroides | reverse complement strand
ATCGCCCTAATGGAGAAACCGCCCCTGACTTGAAATAAAATAAACGTGAACTGAAATGCTTCGTTACTACAATGTCTGTATAAAAGACAGTGTTACCTAGTTTTTGTTGTCATTTAAAATTAAATTTTACTTTTGTATTTTCAGTTTTTATTTTCAATTTTAGTTTAATTAATTGTTAGTTTTAGTTTGTTATTGTAGTACTTGTAACTTAAAATTATTTCATTTCTTGTATTTTTTTATTTAAAGTTTTTATTTAAAAATTGATTACAACAATAACAGAAATTATCATTTATTTTTTTTTTATATTTTTGTTCATAGTTTTATTTCTATTTTTTTATTTTTTTTTTAATTATAGAGGAATTATTATTTTCGGTGTGTATTTCTTTTTTTTTTTTATATATGCCTATATAGTTATTATAGTTTTTTTTTTTTTTTAATAATTTTTAGTTTGTCTAAATAAAATGAATGCTAACTGAATTAAAAATATTTCTCATTTTCATTCAACATTTCCCATTTTCATTTAGCTTAACTTGATGTAAAATAACTAAAACTGAAGAAAAAAAAATATATAGACATTTAAAAACAAAAAAAATGACAAAAACACTCAACAAAATGACTAAAACTTGAAAAAGCAGAAAATATAAGAATTAGCTCTAATTCAGAGTATGAACAGAAGCTGTAGTAGTGTCACGAATCCTGGCCATGCTCTTCCGCTGCCTGCCACTGGATGGGTCACACTGTCAACAACACGGACTCATTCCACACAGCGCACCGGACTACAGCTCCCATAATCCATTGCACTGACGACACGCACCTGATTTTACTGATCACCTATCTCACACGCTATTTAAGCCATGGACATTCTCTGCCGTATCGCCGAGTATTGTTAGCGTTTATCTCTCTCCTAGCGATAGCTGCATTACGGAGCCTTTGTCATAGTTCTAGTCATAGTCTCGCCTTGCCTTGTGTTTTGATCTTTGCCTGTGTTTCCTGGATTTACCCCTTTGCCTTGCCGTTTGGACTCTGTTCGCACCCCGATTGGATTATTGCTCTCGTCTCTGGATTATCTCTCTGCCTTGCCCCTTTGGATACTGTTCGCCGATCGCCGACCTTTGCTTGCTCCACGGATTGCACTGTGTCTTGCCCTTACCATACCTGTTTGCCACTGTCTGACCCTGCCTGTTTTCTGACCATGTTTTTGAATAAAGCCTTGCATATGGATCCGCACGTCTCGTCAGCCCCGTAACAAGTAGTATCTCTGTGGTGCTAAAACAAGAGTCTGATTCCTGCGGTTCACTGAGTGAGAGTGACGACTGACTGTAGAGATCTCTCCTCTTCATCTCGCGGGTGGTTATCAGTCTTCATCAGCGCTCATGTTCCTGCGTTGTGCTCTTATCAGCCCGATTAACCTGTCCATCATCAGCAAAACACCAGCAGAAACAATCCCTCCTTTCATCAAAGCATCTTCCAGCACTCTCAGGAGTGTATTTCCATCTCAGACACACGCTGGCCTCCAGAAATGAATGGACTGGCAGATTGAAGGAGACGCTGGAAACCCCAGGTCCGGAAAGTTCCATTAAAAAAACCTGCAGCCGCTTATTTGCATCGGAGCGTTTGTCATAAATTCCTGCGATGCTTTAGCAGTCAGAGAGGTTTGATCAGGAGCAGATGGAGGAACCCAGCGCCAGACACTGAGAACGACTTTACTCTGCTCTTCATAGAAAACTGGATCTATCATTTCATCCAACTTCATCTGCATGCTTACCCAGGTTAAAAAAAGTACACTTCCTTAATGTACTTTAAGTGCTCTATTTTCACACACTAATTTTGTACTTTAATATACTAAAATGATTCTTTAGTACTTAAGATCATCTAAGTGTACTCAACTGTGCTATTTTGGGACATCGTGAATATGCTTGACTGTTTATATCAACACAAAATGTAACTCCATTTCTAATCTAATAAATTGACTATGATGCATGAAGATATTAAGAGATTATAAACATTAACATAATGATTTTCTGCTTTGAAACAGTGTTTTGTTGTGAAAGTGCTATACAAATACATTTGGCTTTGCCTGAAGTACTTCTGAACTGAATTCTTGCACTCTTATTCAGTGATCACTATTTCATTTAAACCTGTAAAGGGACAGTTCACCCAAAAATGAAAACTCTTTCATCATTTACCTGCATGAGTTTCCTTCTTAAGAAGATATTGTGAAGAATGTTGGTAACCAAACAGTTTCTAAGCCCCATTGAAAACAGCAAAAAAGGGGACTGTTAACAGTTTGGTTACCAAAATTCTTCAAAATATGTGACCCTGGAGCACAAAACCAGTCATAAGGGTCAATTTTTTAAATCTGAAAGCTGAATAAATAATCTTTCCATTGATGTATGGTTTGTTAGGATCGGACAATATTTGGCTGAGATACAACTATTTGAAAATCTGGAATCTGAGGGTGCAAAAAAATCTAAATATTGAGAAAATCTCCTTTAAAGTTGTTCAAATGAAGTTCTTAATGCATATTACTAAAATTAAGTTTTGATATATTTACGGTAGGAAATTTACAAAATATCTTCATGGAACATGATTTTAATATCCCAATGATTTTTGGCATAAAAGAAAAATGGATAATTGTGACCCATACAATGTATTGTTGGCTATTGCTACAAATATACCTGTGCTACTTATGACTGCTTTTGTGCTCCAGGGGGCGTATTACAGAAAGTTTCTTATCTTAGGTCTTAACTTAAGATACGATACGTTAAATTAGGATTTTTCGCAAATTCGTTTTACAGAAGCAAATCTTAACTTGATTTGGGATTCTTATCCTATCTCACAAAATCTGTTACCAACCAAAACTGCTCGAGCTGCTGATGAGATAGACAAAACCGGCGAGCTTTTAATTTCTAATAACTTTGATGGGTTCGGTAGAAAAGGCAAAGCTGTAACCATTTGATAAGTTTTCACCATCACTCTCTCACGAACACAAAGACAGGGAGTGGGCAAGAGTTGCTGAAAATGTGTCTTTCTACCATTAAACATCTCCGTTCTTTAGTTTCGATTATTAATAAATGTAATGCCATTGTTGGACAGCACAACTGTAAGCAGTTTTTCCGTTAGCTTTCAAATCATTTTGAAGTTAGGACAGCTGTGGGGTTGCCCTGAAGTTAAGACAGTTTTTAGGATTGTTTTGTCAGGTTAGGAGGTTTCTGTAATACCCCTTTCCTATCTGTAGTTAAGATAAGATAACACACTTAGGAAATGCTGTTCTGTAATAGTTTTGTCCTAAATGTGGTCCTAACTGAAATTACCATGCTTACCAAACAGATAAGATAAGATTTTAAAGTTAGGATCTTTCTGTAATACGCCCCCTGGGTCACATTTCATCTACTGAAGAAAGAAACTCATACAGGTTTGGAACAACTTGTAAATGTGAGTAAACTTGAAAACTTGTAAACTTGAGTAAATGATGACAGTTTTTGTTTTTAGGTGAACTGTCTCTTTAAAGTGCATATTTCATTGCTTTACTAACCAGCCAATCACATTTTGGTCGTCTTATTTAAAAACAAACGGCACTTGAGTGTTCAGTGTATTCAGACGTTCATCCTTATAAAGAGACTCCACTGTTTCTGAACTAAAGTGTGTTTTTAATACAAATCTAGCTAGCCTTCCTCTTCTGCTGTGATGCTGAAGCGTCTCAGAGCAGGTCTGGGTCCTCATGAAAGCGTTTCTTCTGTGCTTTGCAGTGGCAGAAGGTCCGGCTGGAGATCCGGAGAGCTGAGGGACGCAGAGGCCCCGCTGGAGCCGTTCCTCCATGACAGCAGAGATCTTCAGGAGGACGAGGAGCTGCATCTGCTGGAGCTCCTGGAGAAGGTGGAGCACAAGCTGAAGAAGAAGCGCCGCAACAAGCAGAAGAAGCAGCAGCGCCATCGGCAGTTCAACGACCTCTGGGTGCGGATGGAGGAGAGGTGAGACCAGCACAAACCACTGATAAACTGTATTCTGATACTCCACTTTAAATTAACTATGAGTAACTTTGCAACTACGTGTCAACTAACTCTCATGAGAGTATTTGTAGACTCTTAGTGTTAGTAGAATAAGTTGACTTGCAATTGCAAAGTGATTTATAGTCAGTCGAATGATATTAAGCAGATATTAAGCAGACAGTCACTAATACTCTAATGACCGCTAGTTGACATGGAGTTGGCAAGTTCCTTAAAGATAATCTCTAAAATGAAACCTAGTTTTAAATTTCATTTTTATATTTTTCATATTTTTTGTTTTCATTTTAAATTTTAGTTGAAGTTCTGTTTTGTGTTTGCCATTATTGCTTTTTTTTAAATACTCATATATAGTTATTATTATTATATTTTTGTACTTTTTAGTTTATGTTAGTACTTCAGCTTAAATAAAAACGAGAAGTCTTTTCCTGATTAAATTTTTTTTTATATATATATATTTTACATTTTAATTTTATATTTTGTTTTTCATTTCAAATTTTAGTTGAGGTTTTTTTTGTTGTTGTTTGTTTTTGTCATTTTTTTAAACATGCCTATAGTTTTTGCTTTTATTTTTATTTAGTGTTATTTTAGTACTTGTTGCAGCCTAGAATTAAACTGCTGGTTACGTCTGGGCAGAGGAGAACGACACACTATTTCCCCGTTTAATACTGTAAAGCTGCTTTGACACAGTCTGCACTGTAAAAAGCACTATATAAATAATGGTGACTTGACTAATGGTGACTACTTCAATATAAACTAAATGAAAATGAGAAGTGTTGCATGAAATAAAATAAATTTTTTATATATAATAATATATATTGTTAATATTTTAAATTTAATTTTTATATTTACTGTTTTCATTTAAATGTTTAGATGAGGTTTTATGCTGGGTTTCTTTTGCCATTTTTATAAGTTTGTTGTTTTTTAAAATATGGCTATTTTTATATGTTATAATATTTTAGTTACTGTTTGTTTTATTTCAAGTAAAGTTTTTTTAAAGGTTTTCTAGTTAATGATAATAACCCGTAGGTGGAGACAGTCACGGGTCAGTAACCGGTTGAAACATGTCTGTATGGGAGCGGATGGATCTTCCTCAGCCGTTCTCATGTTCTGTGGGAACACTAACTGGATAACGGCTGAGATTACTGACGCTGGTGTGCGTCTGCGTCTCGAGTCAGAGGTGAGACTCCTGCGAGACGCCTGAAGCGCTGAAGACACGAGTCCTGAACATACTCATCTGATACTCCAGACGCGTCACAGCCTGCTGAGTATCATTCAGTGCAGTTCAGTAATGAACACGAGCGCCATTATCTCCAAACAGAGATCCTGACTGAGAATATCTGACCAGTGTTGAGCTAGTTGCTCAAAAAATGTAATATATTACTCATTACTAGTTCTTGATTCTTGTTCTGTGATCTGTGCTGGAAATGGAGCATCTGGTTCCATAATACTGCAAAACCTACAGTATTTGATTTACACCAATATTTCATGGATCAGCATCACATTTCATTGTTTCGAACAGATTGATTCTTGTTCGCGTGTCAAATCCCACATGACATGTTCTCTGCTGAGCCTGAACCATGTTCTGGAAGTTTCCCTGAATTTACTTTTACAGTCGCCCACGTAATTCTGAGTAAAAAAATATTTCTTCAATAAACTGTTTATGAAAGCCAAGCGGGTCCCGTTCAGGCCCAGGGTCCTGAATATAGACTTCATTTGTTTGAAGCCGCGGAGGGAAACGTCAGAATGGACAGAATCATGCGTCTCTGGGTTTCATCGAGTCGCATGCGTCCACAGACGCTCACACACGCGTGTTGACACAGATGGAGGATGGGAATGAAATCCTCAAATGCTTTATTTATGTTTCCTGTCCGTCTCAGGAGCTCTGACAGGCTCCAAACCTCCATTTATTTTCCCTGCCTCCTTCCTTATATTTCATAAAGAGCAGTCACTCACGTGACTGAAGACGCTGCTGCTTTAAACAGACTGAGCGAAACCACATGTGACTCCATCAGAAACCCTGAGGATCTGCAGGTCGAGTTCTTCTGAAAACAGAAGCGGCTGATGTTTCAGCTGTAGAGTCACACTCCTGACTGTGAACCATCATCAGATTCATACGATTCCTCCACATTTCACTGCTCAGAATGACATCTGTCACATGTTTAAAATTGGATTTGGATAACCATTAGATTATGATGATGATGATGATGATGATGATTAGGGCTGGGTTGAAAAATATTGATTTCTTTATTTTAATCAATTCTCATTTTCATGAACCAATGTCAATTCTTAGATCCCAAGAATCGATCTGTGCTGTTTTGAGTTGATGTTTGAACAAAGCTTAATGAAACATTCATAAAATTTGTTACTTCTGATATGAAACAAAGTCTCAGCTTTTAAATTCTGTCTCTTTTGCCACTAAATTCAATCAATTAATGTGGTTTTGCTGCTCTTTAATGTGACAGATCACTGATCATCTATTCTTCTTTACTACTAGTTACAGCACCAAATAAACACGAATGAACATCAGAAGAAACAGAACAATTCACTGAAATGAGTCATGTGATCCATCAATCAGTGTTTCAACCATGGAAAGATGTCCGTCAGTAAAACAGCTTGTGATCAATGTCACGTAATGTCACATTTAGGGCTGGGACGCTAAATCGATGCAGAATCGATTCTGAGCTTGGATTTTAACAGCAGATGGCACTGCATGCTTTAGAAACAGCCGTACTCTGTTTGTTTCCAAATCCTTACACACCACTTGAACCTCAAATAATCATTCATAAAATTCGTAAAGGTTGAAGCAAATTACAAGGGTATTCACAGTGGGCTGTTTTTACATTAATCTCGCATCATAAAGCATTCTGAGCTGAGGTGAAATTACATGACTCAGCTGAATGCACAAGTGCTCTTCAGCGCTCTTCTTCATGAGCATTTGAGTATGCGGATAAAAGCTAGAGTAGAGCGCCATCTGCTGTTAAAATCTAAGCTCAGAATCGATTCCAGAGGAATCCCAATGCATTCAGAAAATCTCAGAGTCGATCCATGAATCGATTCTGCATCAATTTATCGTCCCAGCCCTAGTCACATTTAACTCAGAAAAGACATTCAATGACCTTAAACTCGATAGTCAGCTAGAAAAATAACACTAGAACAGCATTTTGATCAATATATGCACTAATTCTGTCACTTTTGTCACTACGTTTGAACAATTAATGTAGTTTTTGTGATAATCTCTTCTTCTTTACTACTAGTTACAGCACCAAATAAACATGAATGAACATCAGAAGAAACAGAACAACTCACTGAAATGAATCATGAATCATGTAATCCATTAATCAGTGTTTCAACTGTGGAAAGACGTCAGTAAAACAGCTTGTGACCAATAATGTCACGTAACGTCACATTTAACTCAGGAAAGACATTCAATGACCATAAACTTGATAGTCAGCTAGACAAAAATAACTCTAGAAGAGCATTTTGATCAATATATGCACTACACAACAAACTGGAGTAGAAATATAATTATATCATTCAAAATGTTCACTGTATGTCAGATGTTGTACATTGGATTTGGATAACCATTAGATGATTATGATGATGATGATGATGAAGGCGTGCGTTTCTCATGATCTCGCTCTCATTTCTCGCAGTGTGACAGCTGAAGCTCCGCCTCCTGTCGTCCGCATCATCAACGGTTACATCACAGTCCAGACACACCCACAGGAGCACAGCAGAGCCAATCAGCACAGGACGTTCTCAGGCTCCGCCTCCTTCTCCTGGAGCCCCGCCCTCACAGCGACAGCTCTGTGTGTTCAGATCCTGCTGCTGCTTTAACCCTGAACCTCACAGGCAGACTCTGAACCACCAACGCTTCACTTCAGCTCTTCAAGAAACACTTCCATGTAAATATCAGATGTATTATAGATGTAATTTAGAGTTTTGAATAAAGCATTTGTTTGTTTACTTATTATATAAATATATAAATAAGAGTCATTATATTTTTGTGACTAAATCAGCTACTAACCAGCTTAACTGGCCTCAATCATTCAATCAGTTTGTTAGAAATCAAATCACTCGCTTCAGTTCAGTGACACTTTCTACAGCAGATTTATAAGAGATTTGTGAGTTTCACATCAGAGGCCTGTTGAGTTTCTTCCTCTATCAACTTCATGCATTTGATGACTGTTTAAAATGTTGTGTTTATGACATAGAAATGAGTCATTTAATTTATTGAATAGATAGTTTTAGTTGATCTAAATGTGTTTATGTGATTGTTTATGGCAGAATGACACAAATGTAAATCATATCTGGTGTTTGTGATGTTACAGTAATTATGTTTGTCTATGATGTTATGAGAAATAAAGTATTTATCTAGTTCAAGGTTCTCCAAATGAAAGATGAATATAGATGTTGAGAATCCCGAGCTTCACATCTGTTCCTGCAGAACGTCTGGATATTATTTACAGCGTTCGCAGCTTCTGAACATGACTTCTTGTTCTGTGGTTGATGCTGGAACAGAACCAGTGTTTTATGAGGGATCTGATCCTCCTCCTCTACAGATGTTTCTTAAAATCGCACTGCTCACAGCAAACGATGCAAAACACTGAGCCCTGCATCTCCTCTTCTTCATCATTCTCATCATCCTCCTGACAGCAGATTTCAGTAACGTTTGTTCAGCTGAGGGTTTTCTCAGATGAAGCGCTTGAGCTGTGGTCCAGGTCTCCGGATCCAGAACTGAGATGTTTGGACTCTTCAGGTTCTGCTTGAACCAACGACTGGCGCCGCGACTCTTTGGAAGAGATATTTTATTATGCTCTTTAAAATAAATCATAAGACCAATTCATGATTTTGAACAGGATGGTTTATTTCTGGTTGCCAATGAATGTGTGAAAGGATTTCTCTTTATAAATCATTCTTCACTAACAAAAAGTATTGTGGTTATTACCATAGTTGGGTTGTGAGAGCTGATCTGAGATCAGATATTTTTAATGGATGTCAAATACAAGCCAAATGCAGTTGTGAGAATATCTGAATGATCATTTACTGTAAATGTGTGTGTCTATAGTAAACCTTTAGTTCAGTCCAGATCTCTATTGTCAGAGATAATTGATAATTAGCACACAGTTTAGATTGGCATATGATTCTGTTCTGGACAACAACACAACAAGCAACCTTCAGTTCATAAGAGCAATGATAAAACCCAACAAAACAAACCACATGTCCGAAATACCCAACTGAGAGAAAGTGAATCTAAGTGCCAGAAATGATCAAGTCCCAAATCCAGAGCACTAATTACCTACTGAAGAACAAACAGCCTTCAGCTGACCAGCTTAGCTCCAGTTAACAACTGATACAGATACCTGAATTAAACAACAGGCAAATAACAGACAAGCCTAAAGCAGCAAGCATCTGGGGTCCGTTCTTCGTACATCGCTTATTACATCTGATATGATTTGAAAGATTCCAGATCTTCTAATCCTGATAACTGATCTCTGGCTAATTTGGTTCTTCAAACAAATTTGCGTATTTGATTAAAATATCTGGATTAAGTTATCTAAGATTACTGCGTGTTCTTGTGTTTTCCGAAAAGGGAAGATGTATCGATAATTCAAACCATGATCAGCAATGCAGCGATTGGCTAGCGGCAATACAGCAACGTAATGACATCATATAATTTAAAAATACACCTGACGAAAAAGTTGACAAATTTCTGGACCTTTATAAGAAAACGGCCAAGCGAACAAAACTACATAAATGTTATAATAGATAAATTAAATGTGCACTATTTTTAATTTATTTGTGATTTTTTTTTTTTTTTTTACATAATTCCCAATTATTTGCACAGACTTTATTTGTCTAGTATTTGTACAGGCTTTACATTTTTATTTCAATGTTGTAATTAGCAATTCATTTCATTTTATCTTTGAAGCAGATTTGTTATGTGACAGCATTAATTCAGTTTTCTTGAGTCAAGATCATCACTCCCATAA
>JAFVLL020024441.1:0-12509 GCA_021397915.2 Tor tambroides | reverse complement strand
TGAACGCTAAATCCCGCCTTCTACACTTTGATTGGCTATTTCAAACATTTTGACATTGACGAGCGCTTTTGAGCCGCTGCACTGAGCCAGAGCACACTAAATTAATTAGAATTTTTGAATGAAGTGGGCCGCGTGGCCCGGGCCATTCGTCTGGGTCGATGGAAGGATATACGTACATTTACTACAATCCATTTTTTATATATATTACGCAAAGGGCCGGCCCACATTATACAGCGGCCCACCGGGAAAACTCCCGGTGCTCCAGATGGCCAGTCCGCCACTGGTTTTATATATATATATATATACACTATGTGAGCCTTGGCTACCACACCAACCAGCTTAACAATAGTGGACAATGACTATGTGAGCCTGGGCTACCACTCTGACCAGCTTAACAATAGTGGCCTATGACTATGTGAGCCTTGGCTACCACGCTGACCAGCTTAACAATAGTGGCCTATGACTATGTGAGCCTGGGCTACCACGCCGACCGGGTTAACTCTAATCAGACGCGCAATATGCGTAATGGTAATTAACAAATGGATATGAAATCCGATAGATAAGACTCCAGCACCTACCTGAGCAAATACCATTAATTTGAGTTATTTGATTACTGTTATTACTTTCTCCACTTCATCAGTCCCGTTGGCAGCGTAACAGCACGTTAATTCATGTTCGTGCAATGATGAGATGGACAAAGTTAGTCGATGCATGCCATTTTACTCTCTCATGTAGATAAAAGTGTCAGGGTTACAGTGCATAAAACCCCCGGGGTGGACTGACTTGAATGAACTGAAATAAAGCAGAATATAAACGTTCTTCCTCCATTTCTGAACTACACAGCACAGCGAGAGCACACGTCACACGAACACCTTTCTCCGAACTACACTACTCATAATGCATTTTCGCTTGGGACTACAACAATCGTAGATAGTGATCTTAAGTGATAATTCTTATTTCCTTTCTTCTGCAACACTGTCATTGATATGACTGCAATAAGCACGTGCTTCTGATGCTGCGTGCTGCTGGAATCGACCGCACACTCTGCACAGCTAATGAAACATCAACCTTAGAATTTAAACGAATGTGACATTGAGATTATGCCGTTGGAGATGGCGAACCCTGGTTGAAATGCTTATTTCAGAATGCTTATTTCATTTAACCTGTTTCATGTCTGTTACTATCGGCGTGTCCTCAGAGCAATTACATGCTCTAGGCTGCGTTTTGTTCCAGCTGTATAAACACAGATTCGTAAATCCTGCTGCTAATGCTTAATATTTCGCTCCTAATAATTTTATGCAAGGTTTTTTTTTTTTTTTTACAACAAATTCTTCTCTTATCTCCTACTTTTAATTTGCTATAATAAATCAAATACACTGCTGGACAATAATCAATCATTTGTAATCTATAATTTTTTCCTAATGGCAATTTTATGATTGTAGTTTATACACTACAAACAATTATTTCAATTTTCTGCACAGAATAAGGTAGAAAATATACTTTATAGTTTCTGTACTGTAATAAATGATATGTCAATTTGCACTGCATCATTCATAAACTTTATTTACTTATTGTGTTTATTGTCTTAACGTTTCATCAGTTCATTCTGTTTTTTATTCAAAGTAGCTGCAGATATAGCCTGGCACGCCTTTTCTATGAGCGTGAGATCACTTCTCTTTCAGTGCGAAAACTTCTTGATCTCATTTTCATTAAATAAAATGCTATAGTATTTAACTTTTCCTCTCCATCGGCGAATGATGATTCTGAAAGGAAACGCTCCTGATGTCTGTTTGCTATAGCAACGAATGCTACTTTCATGCATCTGATTAACAGATAAACCTCGCGCTCTCATTTCAAGGTTGTTGTTAATGCTGTGGTTATTTTAAGAGTTTCCTTTGTACACTTGGTTCAACAACATTGTTAAAACACATTTATCATTCAGTGGAACTGTGCATATGCTTAGACACTTAAATTTTTGCTTCGTCCCTGCAATAAATGCGCAGCCTTCGACTGCTCAGATAATGTCGACCGTATGACCGAGAGCCATTGAAAAACTGCAGAAAAGTAAAACCAAAGCCACTAGAGGGCAAGCCTGCAACCATTATCTGAAAAAGCGTAACGGCTAAAGCTAACGCTTCCAGTCTGGCAGTACGTGGGAAAGGAGACCAGAGGCCGTTTTTTTAAATGGGTGTCAATGGAGGAGAGGCTTCACTATGCTGAATAAACAGCTTTTTAGAGGAAACGGCTTACATTTACATTTACATTTAGTCATTTAGCAGACGCCTCTTATCCAAAGCGACTTACAAATGAGGACAACAGAAGCAATCAATTGTAGTATTAAAACAACTAAAAACAGATCCAAAACTAAAAGCTAAAACTTTATAAATACTGCATAAACACATTTTAAAAATAAAGAAATTAAATAAATATGACAAATGCATACAACAAAAATTCAAAACTTAACATTGAAATGAAAACAAAAACAAAGCTAAAAACAATTCAAAATATTAAAGAACGAAAGGTATAAGAGTATAATAATGAATCTAACATAACACTAAGCCAAACACCAAAAAACAACTACATATATGTGTATGTACAACCACACACATACATATATATACACATACACATTTATAAATTCTATATACATATATATATTATTTCATTTCCATTTAGTTTGTTGAAGGATTAAAATAACTCAAATTAAATAAAACTAAAACTCAATAAAAGACCTATAGAGACATAATAAATTCAGACATAATTTAACTAAAATTAAAATAGATAACAAATACAAACCAAACGACAGTAGTTTATCAGTAATCCTAAAACATAACCCTCCCAAACGCACGTTAAAAAACAACAACTTACACATAGTAAGAAATGGTTATAAAAAACTGAAATAGAAGTGAAACAAGTAGTAGGAAAGAGGAGAAATAAAAAGTGATACTTATATCCTTTGCCGGTGTCCCTGCCCGGTTGAGTCGCACGGTAGAGTCGATGGTCTTTACACTCTTCGGTCTTCACACGAGGAGGCCTTCACGGCGTCACGGTAAACTAAGCTTTTTTTATACCCGTCTACCAAAATACTAATTGAATTTAGCTGGACACACTTTCCTTATTTTTTTTCACAACAAATGGCCAAGCAAGCACAGACACTGACAAGATATGCAATACAGAACGAGACTAAACGCGATATCAGCACGTCTCCAAACAGTAAACAAAAAAAGAGAAAACAGGCTTATCATTTAATGAATCGACAGCCTATCTGCTAATCTTCAACTTGTTTTACACTAAACAATACTTTTGGATTGAACTATTTTTAGAGTTTATCACGAAAAAAATGCAGTTTTATAAGAGAAGTCACTGACTTTTTGCGAAAGGTGGGATTCAGCTTACGGCACTTCTCATTCATTCCTATGGGATCCGTAAATGGCGATTGAGTGTTGTACAACTCTGACTGAAATTCAATGACGTCAAGGTTGTAATGTGATTGGTTATTAAGGGACACGTGATCCAAGTTAGCCGCTACGCTTTCTCCAATAGTAAGTAATACAGACCATCTCATCTCCCTATAGTAAGATAATCTCTGGTAAAACTACTTTACTTTAGCAGTACTGGCCACGAGTACTAAGGAGAGATCACACATCGGCTGCTCAAAATATGTGTCAATGAGACGAACGGAGCGCGAGCACAATCCTGTGACAGGAGGTAAATAGTGGAGCGCGTGAAGGACAGATGTGAGGCACAAACACTGTTCAAGGTCTCCATTAATTCGTGCTTGTAGTAATGTAATGTGTATATATTTTGAAAGCATTGAATCGCTATAGAAATCGTGATTCATTCGATTCTTAATGTTTTAAATCGATTACTGTACGAAATCGACGATTCACGATTCAAAAATCCATGTTACAAGATCAATGCAAATGCATCGCCATGGTTTCTAATGGATGCTTTGAGAAAACGAGCGAATCGTTACACCCCTAATATATATATATACATACATACATACACACACACACATATATATATATATATTTTTTTTTTGTTTGTTTGTTTTTTCCACATATATATAAGCCGTTATTTTGCCATGTGAGACAGATCTAAGGTGAGAGGTCAGTTTTGAGTATTTTGTGTCTGGCATTCACATATGTACTGTGCCACAATGGCAGAGTGATGTGTTCTGTTCTCTATTGAGTCAGTGTTCATGGGTCATTGTTAAACTCTGTGATTTATGAATAATCCCCCTCTGCTTTTTGCTTTCTCAATTTCCTTCCATCTGCTGTTGAGCTGCCTCCTAGCATACCTGTCACCACTAATAAGTCAACAACGCTTTCTCTCAGAAGTCAAACCCGTTGCTTGTCATACTTTTCTCTGGTGCAGTTATCAACTGCTATATCACACACACGCGCGCACACACACACACACACACACAAAAAATTGTGATTTCCTCCTAGTGAGATTTTGCTGCAGAATCTTGATGCACTACATATCAGATACACTACCATTGTACATTTCCTCTCCTTTTTGTTCTCTCAGACCAAAATGTTTTTGCTCTTAACAATTTATTGAACATCTTGAGATATGTTAGGGGGGAAAACCATTCCAAAATGCACAAATACAGGATCAGTTTTATAAATATAGGGCATTTGTCTGTTCCCATTCCCTTTAATGCAGTGTCAAATATTTATTTATTGCTATATCAATCAAATCATGCTATATCAATATATATTTTTTATAATTTTATTTTAAATGATGAAATATGCATAGGCATATGCTTTGCTTACCTTGCTACTTTAACCGTACAACAAACAAGCAAACAATTTAATTATTTCAGAAAACACAAACACTGTCTAAAAACAGGCTGGAAACATAGATGTGTGAATCTACTTCTATATTAATGGCAATAAAAGATGATATTACAGATTATTTCAACTGCTTACACACAAAATATTTACTTGTCACACAGTTTCTGAAACCTGACACTCAAACACCAGAACCACACACCAAATCAGCAAAACCATACACTAATTCTCGGCCTTTGACTCAGTTTTCAATTTCATAAAACACCTCTTGCAAAACACAACACAACTCTGTAACACACAAAAATCTACGTTAAATCTACTTTATTCTACATTAAATTTTTATTGTGTAATAAATAATAATTGTGTTGATAAGTGTTAATTATAAGTAAATTTGATAACTACAATAAATACATACACAACATTTTAAATGTGTCCACCTTGGTATTGAAGAAGGTTGTAGCAACAGCACTCTATATATATATATAATGTACTTTTTAAAAAAAATTAGATCATTGTGTGGCTATAATTATAATGTTTTAGTAATCATTTATATTATTTATATAATATTTTAAATATGTACTAAAATAATATGTACTATTATAAAGTATACTATTATAAAGTGTACCATAACTTAATGCAAGATTAATGCATTAGAATTCAAGTCTAAATGATCCATAGAGTGAATAAGATCAGTAAAGAATACTTTGGAGCATACTCTCAAATGGGAATAGAAGAGCATGCACATGTGCATGTTTGAGCGTTTGCTGGCTGGCTGAGCGTATGCAAGTCTTGCATGCTGGATTCACATGCTCCTTTGTTCTTTTGCTTTTGTTCTGATCTGTTGTCCGAGTCTTGACTGCTGATAACTGTGTGCTCTTCTTGGGCCCTTCAGAAGAGGGCTTGTGTGTGTGCGTGTGTGGGGGGAGGGTGTGCATCTTTCTAGATATCTCCTGTTAGTATGTGGGGTGATGTGTGAAAAATGGACAAGAAGCCTGAGAGTGCCAGCACACTCCCTCTTTCTAGTCCCTTGCCAGCACCCTTTTCTTTCCCTTCTCCTCTCCCAGCTGTAAGATGTAAGCTGGAACACCAGCCTGACAGAAATGGAGACCAGATGCCTGTATTTCTCCGCTGTCACTTGGCCGTTCCCCAACAGATGGAATTCCAATCAGTCTGGGCTGTCTCTTGTTCTTTTGGAAAGAGGGAGTGAGGAGGAGGAGTATGGAAAGTGGAGGAAGGGGCCATGGCAGCCAACTTGTGGATTCGCCCAAGGCTAAGCGACATTCCCAGTAATGTTCTTGTCCTTGTAGAACATTCGGCTTCCGCTGGCTTCCTTTAGCTCTTTTATGAGAAACAGTTTCTCTGACTCTGACATAGATTCTAGGAGAGCCAGATGGAACTTCTAAGCTAAGCAAACTCCTTCCTTGCCCCATCCTCTTCTCTCCACTTTCCATTTAAATTTGTAGGGGGGGCACAAGTCAGGTTGAACGGGGGTGGGGGTGGGGGGTGGGGGGTGGGGTAGCGGTATTACTTTGGAAAGCTTGCAATGCCTTTCGTATGCGCGCTGTTTTTTTCCGATTTCACTTTCGAACACATTCAGTAAGGAGGCGAGAGGATGGAAAGGGACCCGTTTTTTCACTTTTTTATCGGTTTTATTTTGATAAACATGACACGCACTATAGCATTAATAGGTTATAACATACTACAAAAGAGTTTGTAACTCTATTAAAGCACGGGATGAAATACAGTGACTGAGTCTGCTGTCATCATCAGAGCTCGTGCAGCCAGCCGTGCTGGAGAAACTGCGATGACCGTAACCTGCGTCTGCTCGCGATCGCTCTTGCGGCAGCCTACTTTGATAGGCTATACTGCTTCAAGTCAGATGCTGATTGATCTGCTCAAATCGAACACTTTATGCGCTCTGCAGACGGTGCGCCCATGCTCCTCCAGTTAAGTTTCGTTAAGAAAACTGAGAGGGCACAAATTCTTTCTGAGACCCCCCCCCGGTACCGGGCCTGCTTCAGCGCTGAAACCCCCCACAGCATTCATTTACCCAGCCTCCCCCTTTTCTCCCTCAGGGACAGACCAGGGTGTCCACACAATGAGCCTATTTTATTCAAATAAACCTGACATCTGGGTGCAGTATGCTTGGCCCATCTTGCATAGCGCAAAGGAATTTGTAGGGGGCACAACCCATCGTGCTTCAGTGAGGCACAATATGCTCCCTTCCTGATACATTTAATGAAGGATGTCCTCTAGCCAAAAGACATGATTTGATTAAGAGAGGAGGTAACAGACCCCAGAAAACAGCAACCACAAGCTGCCTGACAGTCATTACACAGACAAAAACACATCACACAGTAGCCCTTCAGTGCCATGAGTGCATTTCACTCAAGCACATGCGCTGAAAAGGACACACTGAAAATCCCTATACTTTTAAAAATATATTTTTTTTATACTTACAATTCTTATATGTATTATTGAATAAACAGACAATTATATTCACATAAATGTTTAGGGGAGTCATAGCAAAAGTACACACACACACACACACACACACACACACACACACATATATATATATATATATAGGTTTTACACAGGGTTTTCAAATGTTTTAATGAGAACATTATACAAGAGAATCAGAGCACACATTTTCAACTCTCTCCAAATACATTGTCATTGTATATTATAAAAGTGTTATAGATAACTGGCATTTAGTTAACTGTGTATAGAATTTGCAGTGCATAAGACGAACATGAAACGAACCTCTGTGCTCCAAAAGTCAAGTATTTTAGTACAAGTATTTTCAGTCAGTCAAACCTCTCAGTCTCACTCATTTTTTCTTGCTCTACAATTCGCCTCACTCGACTTCTAATCGCTCCTGAGAAACTTCCATTTTAGGTAGTCTAGCTCTGTTCAGAAAATTTGGAATTGATCCTTAACCAAATCTTTTATGCACTACATGCCTCCTGACACCCCCTCCCCGTTTCGTGCTATGTCCCATCCCTTTACCTCCATCTCCTCCTCAGACTCCCACCGTCATCTAACCTGCTCTTTGTTATCGCTGGCTAATGCTTCGTCCATCGGCTCTGTGGAGCCACAGTGTTTCTGAAGGTGGAATTCTTGCATATGGTTATGATTTCAGTACGTCAAGCTGGATTTGAGTTTTAAGGCATATGCTTTGCTCAGGGCTAGCCAAGTCAGCTTCAGGCACATCAAAGGTTCACTGCACTGAATCAAGGTGATTTCACCAACCCAATCTCCCCTTCAACCCCCTGCCTGAAGCATCTTCCCACCCACCCAAATATGTGGCCAGCTGCAGCAGAAATCACACATCAGTTATCACAATCGTCTTTACTTTTCTTTTGTCTAATCACACATTTACTAACACAAGGATGTTTTTAAATTAATTTTTTGCTGTTCGACTTTCTATAATATTGTAGGAAACAGTATTATGCATCAGTATGTCTTTTGAAAACAAACTTCATATGTTACTGTTTAGAAAGCTAATTTAAAAAAAGCTAGTTTTGAGGCTACTCATAATTTAAAGTAGTTCAATTATAGTCAAGTTACACTTTCTAAAAACAACTGATAAGTTACACCACAATATTCTAAGAAAAAAAAATAGGTAACTACATTGAAGCTAATAAAGGTGCAGTTTCTTTTCTAAAATATGTATTTATCAATTATGTTATTCATTTCTGCACAGAATTTAACAGTCAAAAACAATAAAGATAATGATTGTGACAGCATTAAACATGAACAGATAAATTTACACTAAATACATTATTTGATGACTATTTGATGGAAAAAAAGTTTGTTGCAAGAAAAGCTATGCTGCTTTATAAACCGCTGATCTACTGTAAGCTACTAAGAAAAGTTAGCAGCATTGCTGATTTTAGTTAGCTATTCCACAACATTGTGGAGTAAAAGATTACATTCTCACCACAATTACGTTAATTTCAGCTTTCAGCCATTTTAGCCGCCTTTAATCACTATCCAGGTTCCAGGTTATGTAATTGAACACATTTCTCTTAGTGCCAAAAACAGATGAGTGGATGTTTTGAAATAGAGGGTTACATGCAGGTTACAATGTACAAGGGAATTTGGAAGTAATGCTCCTTATATTGAATATGCACACAGCTCCATTCTGCCTTATCCATGACAGTTTGCATAAGTCCACATTGATTCAGGGAGACTACTGGAAACAGGAAGCAGAAAGAAGTATTAGAAGATCAGAGGACAAAAGGACCTTACATTTGCTCCACTGTGGGAAAGAGAAAACATTAGGGATCAGAGTTCTAAATGTGTTAACAATGTGATAATTCTATTTAGTTAAATTGGAGCATCAGATACACGACTATAGATGACACAAAATCTCATCTCAACACATCTGATGAATAGCTATGGGCTTTTTAATTTTGTCATTTAATCTGAAGGATTAATTTCATAATTTCATCTAAAAGATTGTAAGATTTGGTCAGCTGAAACCAATCTTATAAAACTTAACACATTCTTCCCCATGTAGGGGGCCATCTTACCCCAGTAGTCATTATTTCTATAAATGTGTGGAAATTTATTTCTAAATAGTTTGTGTTTGTAGTTTGTATCTTTAAGGAGGTTAATGTGCAGGTTCATGCATGGTCAAGTGCATATCCCTGCAGAGTGTGTGTCTCGCAGTTTGGGAGAGCACTGGTCCCTATCAGCGTCACACAGTCAAGCTTTGGATCTGACCTTCATTAGTAAGCCCTGAGTCTGAGCAGTGCCAGCTGGTCACTGATCCTCTATGGTAGCAGTGAGCTCATTCAGGTCACGTCACAGTCCTCTCTGCTCTAAGGAGCAGCATTTCATATGTCAATGACAGCTGCATCTCTCTTTCCCTTCACCCAGCACACCATCTTTTTTTTTTTTTACCCCTTACTTTGCAGTATCACACATGAAAACACATGTTATGTGAGGGCAATATGTCTGTCTCTGTACCCCTGTATTTGGTCTAATGAAGTTCAGTTCTGCGTGTTCAGAGATTTGTTGTGTTCTGGGTCTCCACGATGCTAAGAGACCTTTTATGTATCATGATAACACAATATTTACAAGTCAAAGTGTATAGGGCCTTCATTCATAAATTCTGTCTGATATAGGGAAATTATTTTCATGAGCCTGTTGACAGTAAATCCTCTCAGTGAAAGTAATGGCACAACTTCATGGTTTCTGCGTTTCCAACCTTGGGGGACCCTCTCTGCAACCATCAACCATGTATCATCAATACAGAGCTCAAGCTATCACAATAAAGTGTTTTTATCTATAGCTCGACCACTCTCACTGAAAGGCTTTGTATTTGAAATGAGACACTCTAAGCTAGGCTGAACAAGTGCATTAATGTGTTTGTGGCCTACTTCTGGTTACAGTAAAGTATGGTTGACTTCCCTGAAGGGAAGCGTTTTATGATGTCACTTGCTGTTAGATGCTACAAAATGAAGTGAATATGAATGACAGAGTGCCATAAATGAATATAAAAGTTTGGTGGCAGCAGTCTGGCATTCATTCTTCTGTGGAACACAAAAGAAGGTATTTAGAAGAATGTTGGTACAGTAACTGAACAGTTTTGGTTAACATTGGCGTCGATTTTATGAAACAACAACAACGAGAGTGAGATATTTCTTAAAATATCTAAAATTATGCTCCACAGAAGAAAAATAAAACTAATAAATAAAGGTTCCAAATAAAGGTTTGGAATGATATGAGGACAAGTAAATGGTGACAGAATATTTCTTTTTGGGTGAACTTTCCCTTTGAGGCCTTTACCTAATTTAACAGTTTCATTTAAACTGATGAATAACTTGCCAAAAAATGAAAGCAGCTGCTGTTGTGCTTCCTTTTATCAGTTAATGATAAAAAGCTACTTAGGATAAGTTATTTAGTAAATGAAACCAAGTTTGGACTTTGAACAAAGGTAAAGTCACTGTAAAGTCTCCCTGGTGCAGTTTCATCATTATCTCCTAGGCCTGAGTCTGAACCAGGGATTTTGGCTCCTGTCTCTAGTGTTCCTGCATAACTAATGGTGGTCAGGGTAGTGGGGACTGGCGGTGATATACACTACTGTTCAAAGGGGAGTGAGACATTTTAATTAGCATTTCATATTTTGTTTAATCCTCATATTTCTTTTTTTTTTCCATTTGTGGATGCAGTTTTGTGCTTGTATTCAGCAAGGAAGGAAATGGCTGGCGGGGCAGAAATGACTGTCATTGTTGATGGGAAGGAAAATTGAATTTTCTTCAGGGTCAGCAACATTAAGGATAGTGGGAATTCAAAGATCTTTCCTTAAAGTTGCTGGGTAGGACTAGTTATTGATTGGTCAGCAGCATGGTGGGGGTCCGACAAAGACTCATCAGCCCGAGGGAGACAAAGGACCTCTTAACTGTTCAAGGTAAATGTATTGTATGTAACGTAATTCTGTGTAGTAAATGTAAATGGTTAACATTATTATTTAATTTTCAAGCTGGAAACATCCGGTTCCCTATATACAACAGTTCTTTCTGGTCCTCGAATCTGAATGGCTGATAAGAGTGCAATATTAGAGTGATAACAGAGGTCCTCCAACCGTTTCACCATTCGTATCACTCTGCTTGCTGAAGTTGCCGTATTTCTCACAGCGAGTGTAATGGCGGATGCCAAATCCACTATAATTTGAAAAAAATTAGTTTAAAATTTTAGTTTTGTGTCACAGAATGTAGTTTTAGGAGTTTTTTAGGCAAGAATGTACTTTTTTAGACTTCAAATATGCGGTTTGTTAATAAAGATAACATCTATTTAAAAATTTGCTTCAACGTTTTCGGAGATGTGAGCTCCAGCGCGTCAGCAGCCTTTCAGCGTTCATCACCCCGCCGAGAGTGCATCACCTCAGCCAGATCTTCTGGAATTTGCCGCTGGCTCTGATGTCTCTATAGTGGTTAAACATGAGATATAATTCGTTTTGGGTAAATCTAAAGGGCAGTCTTTGGTCTCATTAATCTATTATTTGTTCCAGAGCAAATAGTTTTGGCAGAATCTCATCATATTTATTTAACTTCAGTGCTGTATATCAGAACGCTGCCTTTGTACTTTTGACTGAATTTCCTAGAAGGATAGTACGAGCCAATCGGACATTCAAACTAATGTTTTACTGTGTGAATATGACATTGATCTGAAGACTGAATGCTGGATCAGATGCAGGTAATCACGATCGCTCAGTCTCTCTCTCATATACATAATACACTGCTTTTACTACAGTAATACAATAAGCTTTTAATGAAGCAACTCAGTGTTCCTTCGTTACTAGTTCTAAAGTGACGTTTTGGAATTAGTAATGGAGGCTTGGGATCAGCTGTTAAACTGTCAACTTTAGATTTGAATCTGTGGCAGAAGGAAGTAGTTCTGCACAAAAGAGGGCTTTTAAAGACACTCTGTTGATGTTTCTAATTTATTTACACATTCGTGCTGTCAAACTGTTGTATAAACACAATATCACAAGAGTGGATGTGAGATATGGCTGTATATTGGCACACTGTGATTACCTACGCCACTCGGCCTGCGGTCTCATGCCTACGGCCGAATCACAGCCGGGCCGATATATAGCCATATCTCACGTCTACTCGTGTGATATCACATATATATATATATATATATATATATATATATATATATATAGTACTGTGCAAAAGTTTTAGGCTA
>JAFVLL020024440.1:0-30935 GCA_021397915.2 Tor tambroides | reverse complement strand
GGGGAGTTATGTCAGACCTCTGTCGTGTGTGTCATGTGTTCCCGCCTCATGTTTCCTTATTTGGTTTGTTTCCTGTCCTTGTTAAGTGTGATTATTAGTTAATTCTTGTCCAGCTGTGTTTGTCTAATTATCTATGATTATCCTGTGTATTTATGGTCCTGTCTGTTCAGTTTGATTTCGTCTGGTCTACTCGTTACTCCCCAATGTTCCTGTCTGTGTTTACATTGCCTTGTCTTGCCCTGCCTTGTTTGGAGTCATTAAAGACTATTATTTGAGTTTACACCCTCGTCTCGTGTTCCTCGTTCATCCTTGCTGTGTGCACCGTGACAGAATGAGCCAAAACGCGCTGATTTGAGTGTGTTGCTTTAAATGCGAATGAGCTGTTGCTCCTAGAGAAGAGGGCGGAGCTTCAAGAGCCCCAGCTCCACATTAGCCGTGCTAGCCTTTACAAATAAACATTCCACTATTAATACAAGCCTGTTACCTTTACAGAAAACTACTCGGTTTCAAAGTCTGTCATCTGATTATACTGTGCATAATAAATTTGCGTTTATGAATTACACAGATGAGGAGCACGGCGGGATAAAAATAACAACATCGCTGGTCTCATGCTATCACAAACTTTATAAGTCCCACTTCTGATTATGAGCTCGACTCACATTGCTTTCATATGCAACTTTTAACTACCATGTTCCTATTCACGATCATTCTGGTAGCACTTAAAGGCAGCATCAGTGAAAACACACAAGAGACAATGATAGCTTTAGCAATTAGCCTTACAGAGTGCCAAGAAGCTCTTTCAGAAAGGCAATTTGGAAAACAAACATGTGATACTTTGTCTGGAGCTGACGTTCGCGCACGTAGCGTTGGTATTAATTCTTAAACATTTTTGAAGAAATTCCTTCGAAAATTAAATTTAACCACAGTGTCCTCGGCTCAGATGGGGGGAAATTATGGCTACTCCTATGTTCATTAGTGCATCCCAGAACACAACACTTGTAAAGCCTCTTTGGCGTTGACATTGTATACATCTCCAGTAATGGCGGACTGCTGCTTCTCACTCAGGGCTGTGTTTATGCTAATAGGGCAGAGAGCATCACAAATTGGAGGGACTTTTTCCCCTCGGTGACATGAACAGAGGGAGAATCTGAAACAGCTCGTTTGGAGAAACTGTTTATGATTTATTGGTTTTATACAAAAATGAGTTGGTGGATTTTTAACATTATAGGCTGGTTGTTTTCATACACTGCGGCCACACAACTGTGTTCAAACAGCTTATAAAAGTGATTTTTGCATAATAGGTCCCCTTTAAAACTAAAGTGTTGTTGTGAAATTCACGCTCTGCTTGAAACCTACTTTGAAATACAGCTATACAATACAGCTATTTGGCAATTATTTCACAACTTTTACTATACACTTTGGAAAAAATACAGAGGTCCAGACCTCGGGGACATCAATGGTGGGTACGGCCCTACAGCCCTATATGAGCATCTGTCCTCTTTCTTCTATATAAAGACATTAGAAAAGTATATTCTCCATTTGTGTATGTGGACGGACACACGTGTTTGTTTGTGTATGTGCTCATTCATGCATATCCATTCAGCCCTAATGTGTGTTCAGGAAGTCTGGATACATCGCAGCTGAAGAGCCCGGGGGACTGACTGAGACCAAGGGGGTAGTGAGGAGCCACAAGAGTGAATCTCACTGCAGAGACAGAAAGAAGCACTTGATAACACACCCAAAATGTTTGTCTATGATCATGGGTCAGCCCAGTGTCAGTTCACACAGAGCTGGATCTCCCTATTTCGTCATGTACTTACCGCAAGTACAGGTTTCCCGTAGTTAACCTAAGACAGTGGTAGTTTTGAATGCAGGTTGGAGTATATATATATACACACACTGTATACATATACATATACCCATATGAATGGGTTCTTTTCATTGCTATAAAAGTGAAATAACTGAACAGAAACATAGGAGCCTGAGAAAAATACTAAATTTAGAAGAAAATTTCAGATGGCACTTAGAGGCTTTTGCATGTCAACTCATCTCAATATAAATATATATATATATATATATATATATATATATATATATATATTGTGTTCATTGTATGAACACAATTACTCCAGGCTGAGAATAATACATTTTTCTCTCTTTTATTTTTGTAATGTTCAGTTCAATCTTTAGTGGTTCAATGAGCTGAAAATGGCAAATACTGTATCTTAAGCATTGCAAATGTTATGTTTTCAAAATAATATTTACTTTTGATTAAAAGCTTTCAGTCTGTAATACCCTACTGCTCTCCCAATAAGACAAATTTATGAAGATATATATTAATTTGTAAAAAAAAAAAAAAAAAAAAAGACAGAGAGAGACATAGCAGATCTTACAATAATCTTACAATATAAATAGCGGCATTATGTCTGATCATAAATATGCATTTATTGCAATATCAATTTTCTCTTTATGTATTGTACAATGTCATTCTTCCTACAATTATAGGTATAATGCAATATCAAAAGTTTTATAAAAATGTCAAGTGTTTTAAAAAGTTACACCAGTTAGAACAAGATTATTATAAAGTTTACAACATTTACAGTGAGTGCTATAGCTCTCTATGTAGCTTAATATTTTGTTTTGATATTCTTTAAGCTTGCGGTAACCTGCACTTTTGAAGTATTTGTGTGTTTTAAATTGCATTACTGCTTTGTGTGTGTGTGTGTGTGTGTGTGTGTGTGTGTGTGTGTGTGTGTGTGTGTGTGTGTTTGAAATTGCAATATAATGCTGTATTGCATTAAGCTACAACTGTACAGTTTATAGTAATGAAGGAGAGCCATTTTGTTAGTAACACCATGTGGGTCGTCATGGTAGATTGGGCTCTACTAAAAATTTAATTGCATTTAGTGTGTGACCCAAACTATTGGCTCATTGGCTGGAGTACACAACTAAATTCTTGAAGGCTGTGAGTTTGAATCTCACTGAAGCAGAGCAGCACTATAACAAGGAAAAATTAAAGTAGCTCCTAATTATAAAATTTGTGCAGAAACTTCATTCATTGGAAAGAGATAAGCTCTTCATGCTAGACTTGAACCGATTAATACGCCCGTGATAAAGGATAAAGCTACTACCTGCTTTCATGCTTGAACACACAGACAAACACCAGAGGGTGGAGAAATGCATTTCTGCAAATCAAAACAAATAGCAGCACCAGTGTCCATGTGATATTTTTAGTTTTGAATGAGAACATTGCAAAAAATATAACAAGTACGATATGCTTTTAGTGTTGGAGGAGATGTCTAGTTTATCTGATTATTCTGCAGTTTTAAACATTCTTCATATAGCTGTTCTCTTTGGGAGAGGAAGCTGCAGCATTCATTTGTGTTTGACTCAAGGCACTGGCATTTACACCAGCATGTAGACAATTTGTCAGAGGAATAACACTACAGAATTATTGGAGGTGAAAATCACTCAGATGTCTGGATTAACAAACTGTTTCTAATTTGCTGTATATGGTCTGCATACAAATACAGTATAACCGAGAAGACATAAGCATGTGTGTGTTTTGGAATGCATCTGTATATGTATATATATATATATATATATACATACACCTACAAAACACCTATAGGCACAACGACTAAAATTTCAAGTGGTGTCATAACACCAGATTTTATTCATGCACTTTCATTATACTGCATTTTTCAAATGGCTAATTTATTATGTGGGGTTATTTTGTTTTGTTTTGTTTTGTTTTGTTTTGTTTTGTTGTTTTTAGTTTACTTTTTTCCTGTTTGTTATAATAGTTTAATGAAGTTTTGTAACAGGGTTACAAAAATCGCAAACATAAAGAAAAAAATAAAATTGCTAATTATTTTAAAAAAACAGTTTGTGTGTGTGTGTGTGTGTGTGTGTGTGTGTGTGTGCATGTTTATGTGGTTTATGAGGACACAATTGTTTAATGATATGAGTATGACATAGGAATTACAATGTGAAGATGATATATGAAAACACTTTAGGTGTCCCCATAATTCAAAAGGCTTAAAAAACATACTACATTTTTTTGAAAATCTAAAAATGCACAAAGTTTCCTGTGACGGATAGGTTTAGGTGTAGGGTTTGTGTAGGGAGATTGAAAAAAATACAGTTTGTACAGTATAAAAATCATGTTTCCTATGGAGAGTCCCCCATAAACCATAAAAAAAAAACGAGTGAGTGTGTGTGTTTTAGGCCCTATTCAATATTTTCAGATTTCCAGTTGTTGCTTCAACTTTTTTGCCATTGCATCAACCGATAGAAGATATTAGATTTAGATATTTAAAATGCAATTTCTTAACCATATTTTGTTTTAAAATGTAGATTCATACTGAAGATATATTAAAGTTTACTATTAAGATTTTATTGAGCCTTAAATATATTAAAAACGTTACATGAGAAGACTGCACAACCTTTTTTAACTTCTGAGTTAAATCTGGGAAAATTAGACAGCTTTATTTTACATTTTGCAACCTTTGTTAATCAGACTGTCATTTAATTTTTAGGTGATGAAATGTCGACTTGGCCATCGTACATGCTGTGTATTAAATACATTTTGCACCCCACAGACTAATGAGCAATTTCCCAAAGGTCATGAATTCAAATCTCCCTCAGCGCTCAGGTGAAAACTATCATACTGACCTATTCCCAATGTGGCACAATTCCACAGGCAAACTGTTTCCCCCCATAATACAGTGAAATCTTGATGCAATTCCTTCTGATTAAAAACAGGGACTGTGAAACCAAAATATTACGGCATGACATTTTAATGCGTAAAGATGGAAATGCACTTTGATTGTGTTAGCTTAAAAAACAGAAGCAGATCTTAATTTTATTACATTAGTATTTTACTTGGAGCAAAATAGTAAGGTTTAATCTAAGTCTTATCAAGCACTATAACAAAATCATGAAGGTTTATCAGTTTTCTTAGAAGATTGTTGATATCCATCTAAAACATGTGCTGGAAATAATATATATAAAATAACAGTCTCTGAGGTGAAATTCCAGAATGTGATTCCAGTATAAATAACTCTGTATAATACATTGCCTTGCTTTTCTTCATAGAAAGTCAGAGTCAAGCTTTTAGTTCGCTGAATTAAAAAAAAAACACCCTATGCTGTCACTGTCTTGCTGTTGAATCTGAATTTGTGTTGATTGAGCTCATTTTGGTTAGCTTAGGTTGCATACTGAGAGAGAATTTAAACACAAAAGAACCTGATTAAAAAGCGTATTCAAACAAACATAAACACAATGTAATGAAAGGGCCTTGTGACAAAATCATTGTGCCTCTGTCTGTGCGCGTTTAGATAGCAGTCAGTGGAGAGCTCTCTCATTTCTTCTCCTGCAATTACCCTCTCCATCTTACCCAGCAATCAAAAACTTGTCATGCTGTACAAGGCTAAATGCCACCATAATAGAATCTTTCTGTGATCTTTTGTAGTAGAACTAACCCTGCGGTGCTGCCAGGCTCTGAGTGTGTGAGAGAGAGTGTTTGTACCAGAACTCTTTTAAAGCTAGTTCCCCACATATACTGTAAGTGCAAGTAAACCATGACACATTTAAAGAAATAGTTTAATCTGTCATTATTTACTCACCCTCATGTAGTTCCAAACCTGTATGACTTTCTTTTGTGGAGCACAAGATGTCCTTTTCATATAATAATAAAAGGAAATGCCAACTGGGCCTGTCAAGCACTGAAATAAACAAACAAACAAAAAAAAGCACAAAAAATATTTTATTTATAAAATACATTTATTTTCCATAATAATAAAAAAAAAATGATGCCAACTGATGTCAGGTTCCGAAATGACAATAAATAATAAAGACGTCCTTTTATTTTATTTTATTTACTTACTTATTTTTTTTTAAATATTTATAAAATAAACGCCTTTTACAAATAATAATGAAAGTAAATTATGCCAACTGATATTAAGTTCTGAAATGACAGACAATAAATAAATACATACATACATACATACATTTTATTTTATTTTATTTTATTTTATTTTAAGTTTGATGTTTATTCATTATTAAAGAAGTTTAATGACGTCCCAAAGTTTGGTTATAAGGTTGTAATGTACTGTAATATCTAGTTTGACCTCTGGAGGTTGACAATTTTTAGATTGATAGGGCTTTTTTTAGGCCTTATTCTATGAAGGCATTTTCTGATTTACAGTTGTTTCAACTTTTTTTTGCCATTATTGACACCAACCTAGATTTTTTCATGTTAGATATTTTGTTGTATCTGTTATCTTGTGTTCTTTGTTCATCTACATATTTTGTGATGCTATGCTTGTTTTATTCTAATGTTTATCTTGTATTTATTGCTTCAGAATTACAGAATCACATACATTAATGTTTTAACATTAAAGTAATATAAAAGCGCATAAAAGTAGCTAACTGATAATCCTCCCTTTTAAGCTGATAGAATTTTTATTTTTGGGTAAACTAACCCTTTAATAACCAAATACAGAAGAACCGAAACAAAACTTTCCAAAGGTCCCTTGCACTAGGAGAACTGTGTCCTGTTTGTGAAATATAAAGTCATTGTAAACCGAGGTCCTGCACTCTATAAATAGACCAGCATCATTTCTGGTAAGGGCTGTTTTCTCCTCTCTCCGTCCTTTTCCCAGGATGGCAAGGTTATCTCCCATCAACTTAGTTCCATAACAAATAGTTGACAAACACAATGATCATTCCCCATATGGTCAATGCCAGCATTATACTCAAAGGAATCACCCTGCCTCTTCTCTTGATTTCGGCTCGTGTTGACGCTTTGTTCAGTTTGCAGTTCTCTGTTAAGTGTTTCATCAAATCCCCCCTGAGATACTCACCACTGACCATTACACCCCATCTCTCCTACCGTACTTTCCAATTTTAGCTCTTTTATTAAACTTTACTGCTCAAGTGTCAAACCTACCGCTGCTTTGGGGTTGAGCAAAGAGCGTAGTATTCCCCAAACAGTGAAAATCTAGACTCTCACACTTCGTTATCAATGCAATAATATGTAACACGACTGGTAATGCTAGAATCCCTTGAAAACATTAAGGAAACATGTATTCTTTCCACATTAGAGTTATTTCTTGCACATTTTTTTTAAATTTCATCTCCACGAATGACCCTGCCTCCCACTCAGAAAAACAGGAGCATCCTTCCCACGGGAAGACAGAGGAGGTGAGAGAAGTCACCGATTGTCACAGTCTGGGTTAGGAAAGACATGCAGTTAGATCTTTTGGAAAGTAAAGAGTGTGAGTGGAAGAAAGGTAAAGTGTGTTGGTACCTAGAATACTGTAAAAGTGTAATCTCTTTAATCTTGTGTCTGGAAAAAGCCTGGCTTCAGTCCTGAGAGATAGGTGTGTAGGGAGAGATCAGACCCAGACACCAGAAGGATTAATGTCTTACCCCAAAAAGGCCCAAACACCATCAAAGATAAGGAGCAGTTGGAGAGAAACGGAAACACTGGGACTCATGGCCTTGAACCCAGTTGCTTCTGATTCACGGATCTTACGGTCTTCTAATGGCTTTGTTTTACTGATGAGGCAACAGATGTTTTGTTCAGCACAGTCCGAGAAGGTCTATATTCACACCCATTTCATAACTTCAGCCTCCTGACCATCAGCCGATCTCACACAGAGCTGGAGCATTTACTACGACTTCACAGTGAGTTCCTTGTTTTTTTGTTTTTATTGTGATTGATGTTTAGAGATCACTCTTTTTCTGTACCAGTTGAAGCACCAAAATGAAACACAATTTTATTTAATATACCTACATCTGAAAACGTAAATAATTCAAAATGTTTTCTGACATTTCTTATTCCTTTCCTACAAACCACTTAGTAGATGATGTTAATAGGGATTAGAAGCGAAGAAAAGGGGGGAAATGTTTTAAAATGCACTCTTTTGGGAGACATGAAAGAGACATGACTTTTTTTGTTCATTGTGAGAGCAGGATAAAAAGGGGAAAAAATCATGAACTTGACACTGATTGATTGATGACACAACAAGAATGTGATATCACATTTTGTGACATCAAAGACATCAGACAAGAAAAAGCATCCAACCCAGCCTCGTTGAAAAAACAGGCCTATGGCGACATTTTTGCAAGAGGATATTAATTAAGGTTGTTTGTATCACAGCAGTTTGGTAATGAAATGTCCAGCAAGTGGCACTAAAAAGCTGTACCAGGTGAGCTACCGAGCAAGTTTACTATGTCAAAAAAGCCATAAATATGGAACAGGTTATGTAATGCCAAGGTCTATTAGTTTACAAATCACGCACTCTGGTACAATGTTTTGCACAGTGGCGGCTCGTCAGGGGAGGCCCAAAATTTAGAGGTGAAAATGGGAGGAGGAGGACAATTTAATGTTAATAATATTCACAATTCATTTCAGTTCATGTCTCAAAATGTGTATTTTTTGTTTGTAATTTCACAGCTGTAATATCATAACGTGCTACTGAAGTTGGAAAACGCCGCTTTTCTATCGCAAAACGCGAATGTGTCGAATCTGCTGATGTAATTACAACCGCTAAGTGATAGAGAAGGGGAGGGGGAGGCTGGGAGAGCGCTTAGCTCTCGTGGCTCCGTTGGTAAAAAAAAAAAAAAAAAATAGCCAATCAGCATCGAGTGTTCACTTTCAGCGCTGAGGAGTGTTGAGAAAAGAAACCTGGCAAGGGAGGCTAGCCTCCCTTCTGGTATATCAACCAATCATAGAGACGTAAATTACGGGATATTAGTTTGAACGTCTCCCGCTGAGCTGATAATGTACGAAGTAAGTTACTTATGATGAGTAGCGATATTGAATATTTGATCGCCAACAGATTTACCAAGCTGTCATTCAAACAGTGTATATACAAATTAAAAATAAAGGGTGAGCACTGGATGTAGGCTACAGCCGTCGGTTTAGTTAAATAGCACTAGAGGCAGTTCTCTTTTAACACAGGGATGGATGTTTGCTTTAAGTGATAGGCCAGGTAAGTGAAATTATATAATCTTGCTGTATGAGTCTTTTTCTTTACGTTTTCTGACTAAAAGCAACCAAAAAGCCATTTTAAAATGGTTAAGCAAATACGTTAATAATATTAATAGGCAAGGATCCCCAGACCAAGTGTGCCTCCTCTGTTTCAAAACCCATGAGCCGCCACTGGTTTTGCAGTCATCGCATAGTATTGTGGAACCACACAAAAATAAGTCTTTATTAATCAATAATTTGCCTATGTAATGATAATTTGTGTGAAAAGGAATTCTGTTTTACTGCCCGAAAATGTGTTCATTTCAGCTGGAAACTGCAGTGAATTGAATGTATACAGTACGTACATTTTTGGAGTACATTTTTAGAGTCAAGTTTTTTCACTGATCCTTTATTGACCATTTTATACTTTTAAGGTAAGTTCTGGCAGAACAAATAATAAATGATACGACTTTTTATTATTTATAGATACATATATATTGCATTCAAAAAAGAATTATTACGTCAGAATAAACTAAAACTTTGGAATGGCTCTTAATTGAGAAGAATTTTTGGTCCAGATGGTGTAGTTACGTCATCTACCAGCAGGGGCTAACTGGGTCATTGTAACCAGCAAAACCTTGACACTTTTGTCAAAACACATCCATTGGTTACTTGACAAGACTATAAGAATTTTTCAAGGTCTATTTAACTTTAGACTTTGCCATTGCCAAAGAGAATTTCAGAAATACACATTCTCCTTCAACACAGGTGCTGCCCAACCCTCTTTTCTCTTTTTTAACAAAACCATGCATATGTTTATTACCACTCTGGAGGGTTGTCATTTTTTGTTATTTCAAAATCTTTTTTAATGAGCCCCTGGATTAAAATATAAAAGAGATGAAAGTGAGCGTGTGGCCTGTCGACTCTCTCCCTCCTGGTTAAGAGTGTAAATTAGGCCTCAAAAACAAATGCTGACTCTGAGCGGTGCACGTTATGATGGCTATCATCATTACCATCACTATATCAAAAGCTCTTAATGTCATGCTGCCAGTACAAGTAGAAATTGCCCTTGATTTACACAGTCAAATGAGTGACCCATCACCCACCATAAATGAGTTGTAAATACATTGCTGAATGTGCTTTGCATTCACAGAGACTTTTATTTTAATGTTGAACATACTGTGCATAAATAAACTACCATTTAAAATTTTGGGGTCAATTAAGAGTTTAGCATATCACACTTGCCTTGCAACTAAATCAATTAAGGTAAACAAGAGTTCAAGTAAATTAGTGTGACCATACGTGCCATTTTTCCCGGACGCATCCTGGCCAGGATTTCTATATTGCTTTGATTCAAAGTACCTTGAGAGCGTTTCGAAAACATAAGGAACTGATGTCATACACCGATTGGTCTGCACACGCAAACATAGTCAAAACCTAAATATTGTAGGCAATATAGAAATCCTGGCCAGGACGCGTCTGGGAAAAATGGCACGTATGATCACCCTAAGTAAATAAGACATATGGCACATTATTTGGAGCTTCTGCTATAGGGGCACACGAAACTCTTGTGGATCTTCTTAAATTGCTACCCATTTCTGTAAGTAACTTAAGAAAGAGCCAAAGAGAACATGCAAAATAACAGAGAGTGAGAAAGAAAGAGAGAGAGAGATGAACAGCCTAAGCAGGCAACGAAACCAGCACACATTATCAAGCCTGACAAGGCTCATTTAGACACAACCGTGATGAAAGGCGCTCTCAGCCTCATCTAATGCAGCGTTGTGAAAACGTTGTGACAATGCGGAGCATCTCACTTAAGAAACTCATCAGGGGTCCCCAAGGGGGCAGTAACAGGCTCACTGAGGGAAAAAAATGCTGACATTGGTACGGGCACCACTGAACACAAACACACTGCTCTCACATCGAACCTATAATAACAATGTCAGTGCTGCAAAATCAATCAGGACATTTGTGAAAGAGAGTGTATCATTTAAAAGGACTCATGAGTGATCCACTTTACAGAAAAAAATATTTGTAATCTACACTTTTGTGTTATTATCCAGTAAAAATATCAAAATATCTGAACAAGAATACTCAAAATGCAAAACTGAGATGTGTAATTTACTGTGCGATAGTAAGACTACTTATAGATGTTGAATTTGGTTAATTATTCTTACCTCAATTGCAAAAAAACATTTTCTTGTTTAAAGCCTAAATCAATTTAGTAAAATTTACACTAATAAAATAAAAAAAATAAACTGCAAAATTTATAATCATTTTAGAGACAGTAATGTTAGTTACTTCGTCAATTGTTGCTTCACCAATGGAACGAGTTCTAAATGAAGGCACTGCAGAGCTATTGCATATTGCATGTCTATAAGCAGTACACTGCAGTTTAGTTTCTGACTGATTCACGATTTCACCTGCCCATTCAGCCCTGCCAGGTAATAGTAAAACGAACTTGGCTTGCTGTCCGTGAAGGAGGCTCGAAACCCGAGGCTCGGCTTGAGCTCCGAGTAAGAATCCCCCCCTGTGATGATACGGTGTGGATGAAAGAGAAGGGATTTAAAGGAGGTGAAGGGGTGGTGGAGGGATGCCGGAAGAATAGTCGCTTGGACGGAACAATGACTGCTGCTTAAATACAGTCGTAACGATGATTGGCAGTACTGGATGATTAGGCTTCTCCCAAACCTGCGTTGTGAACTTCATATCATTGTTTTTTGAATAAATTGAGTAAATTCAAAAAGACAGTGGCTACATCCAAAATCTCATACTTGGATGCTGTATGTATATCTGAATTCACAGTATTCATGAAACAGTAGGACAAATGTACCCAAATGACTTACTACTTCTGAAGCGAGCATATGTTGGAAACTTTAGAACACAGAGAGTATGCAATTTTAGATGCAGCCAGTCACTTTTTTGTTCCTGAATGAATCTGTTTCTTTGAATGAATCAGCTGAATGAACAGTTAAATGAGTCACTCGTAAAAACACTTGTCGCCACCTACTGGCATAACAGTGTAACCTGCAGAAAGAGTCACTTAAGGTATAGTTTGGTATTTTGTAGGGAAGCCCATTTCCACCACTGAATTAAAAATTTAAAAGGTAATTGCGACTTTTTTCTCAGAACTGTGAGATATAAACTCACAATTACGAGTTATAAAGTCAGAATTGTGAGATATAAACTCGCAATTCTGAGAACATATCAGTCTTTTTTCCCCCTCAAAACTGGACTTTAACTCGCAATTGCGAGTTTTTATCTCTCAATTGTGACTTTATAAATCGTAATTCTGACTTTATAACTCACAATTGTGTTTATATCGCGCAATTCTGAGAAAAAAGTCAGAATTGGGAGTTTATATCTTGCAATTCTGACTTATATCTCGCAATTCTGACTTTATAACTTGCAATTGCAAGTTTATATCTCACAATTCAGAATTGTGAGCTAAAAATTTGCAATAACCATTTTTTATTTTTTATTCAGTGGCGGAAACGGCCTTCCATAATTTTGTGTTTTACTGCATGAACAAAAAAAAAAAAAAAGTTTGGAATGACAGCAGTGATGACTTCATTTATTTGTTTATATATTTATTTATTTGTTTGATTGTTTGTTTGTGAATAATCCCAGTCAAAAACCTTTTTGGCTTCAGGAAGCCTTCTGCTTAGCCAGTCAAATCTGAGGGCTGGAACTAACCATTTTAAAAAATGTTACATACTTTTAGTGCTCTAGAAAATTGATCTCGTTTTAAAGGTATCTTGTTTAGGTATTTTTACTGGTAACAACAGTAAAAACATTAAAAATATGGTTACATCATATTTTATATTCTGAAAATTAAATTTAATTCTTAATTAAATTAAATTGTTTTGAAATATAATCTGACTTTATTTATTTACTTATTTATCTATTTATCTATCTATCTATCTATCTATCTCCAGGACCCCCCCAATAGATTTAGCCTAGAGGACAAGTGAGAGAGATATGTTCATCCAGTGCTTTCCAGTGGCAGGTGGTATAATGCGTGCGGCGGGCCGGGTGGCACAGATGGCATCACAGGTATGGCACTGCCTTCATATCAAGCCCAGTGATCTCAACACAGACTGTCTCACCCCGACCCAGCTTTACAGATCTCGGGCCAAGACATCAGACACAAAGTTTCTGTGTAACTAATTCACCCCTGCTGGCCCAGTGGTTTTGCCTACACTTTTAATAAACACAGCAGGACTGCACAGTACTTCAGCAAAAAGCAGAGAGGGACAAGAAGAAAACAGGTTGAATTCCATGACTCACAAGAACAATCAAATTGTTTTTCTGGTTCTCAGTCATTACAGTTGTTCTGTGAGCCGAAACTCCACAAAAAAACTGCTGGCTGGGAAATGAAAGTGGCATGGAAAAACAAAACAACTTTAGACTATTTGAAACAGTTGTGACATTTTTCAATGGAAAAGTCTTCATTGCGAACCATTAGCAATAAAGTTTAAATGGGTGCTAAATGTACTTAACAAGTAATTTTGCAATCATTTAAATGCGTATTTAAATTAAGTAATTAATTTAGGACTCAATACTTTTTTTTTTTAAGAAATTAATATCTTCAGCAAGGATACAATATATATATATATATATATATATATAGGATATTAAGGATATTAATATATATATATATATATATATATTATAATTTTATGCTGGTTAGGTCCGGGTTTGTCTGGTTGTTCATATTTTGTAATAGACACTTTTGAGAAACTTTATTCTAAAGATATTTGCATTTCTTCTTATATAAACACACAGGCTTTTTGTCTCCTGTGATGTGGGTGAAGACTAGCTTCTACTTTCTCTCTGAATAATTGACTCTCGTGTTAGTTTGAAGTGGCTTTAAAATGTGAATAATTTATAGTAGGATTGAATCCAAGTGTGTTGTGACATGGAACAATCCTGTGCCAATCTAGCCAATCTAGCAATTTGTTTCAGAAATAGCTTCCTCTCTATGCATGTCATTGTCGACACGCTGTCTCTGTTTGATATGAGCTGTGATCGCCACCTGATTATTAAAGACTTTTTTGGTGACTTGTTTGAGAAAGTCAAATTCAATGTCAGATTCAACTGTCTGTGAAAAGGTTTGAAGCATTTCTTCCACCCAGTGCCTTGAAAAATTCCAAACATTTTTCTTCCCTCCTTAATAGTCAACGTAATTATGACTCATTATGGTGACAAAACAATTACTGTGAATGTGAATGGCTTAAAGGGATAGTTCACTCAAAAATGAATATTCTGTCATTTGTTTGCCCAACTCCAACAAACTCCACCCCCAAATGAAGTGAACTGATCAAGTTCTCAAGATCTGGCAACCTGAAATTCAATCTGGTTTTTTTACACAAAGTTATCATACGGATTCAGAAGTCTTATATAAAGTTATATGGACAAATTTATGATATTTTAAGGTGCTTTTAGGTCCTTTTTGAAAGCTTTGTCCTTCAGATTTCTAAAGGTTCTGCCAGTTAATAGCAAGAATATGGACTCCTGGAGAAGGTCATATTCTTTATCTGGATTTTTCTTCTTAAGTTTCTCCTCATTGATATGTGAATAAGCCAGTAAGTGCCCTGAATGCGTTCTCTGATCGTGTGTCACTTTACTGTAGGCTTGGGGTGCTTGATGCTTAATGTTGAAGTTAGATTAATTGAATAGCTGAACCATCTTCATGCTAAATCACAAAAGCAGAGCCATTTCGGTGAAGGCGACACAAGTTAATAATGAGCCACACTCATTTTCATGACAACTGCCTTCCGGCTCATCAGGCCCAGCTTAGGGAGAGGCAAAGCCGTCCTCACATAGTGTAAAGCTCTGGGCTCACAAAACGAAGGGCCTGTAACACCTACTTCCACACCCAGTGATTGTGTAGCAGACTGTGTAAGTGAATTATCATAATAGATTGTAGGTGGCTGCTATGTTCTGCACAATGTTCATTTTTTTACACATTTTAGTTTTCACTTTTGACAAAATATAATTGCAATTTAAACAATATTTTGTCATATTCATTATTTTTTGTCATTTGAACTCTGAGTAGCCTAAAGGCCCTGACTGACAGTTCAGCATCTATCGGTTCAGTTTTTGTGGTGTGCTCTGCACCAGTCAGTTCTCTGTTGGTGGCTTTTTGGCCGATTGATCATGTTAAATCATCAAGCATTCGGTAAGACAGATTATTACACTGTTAAATTTAAAAGAAAACATGGAAAAAAATAACAATAATTTTCTGCCAGTACATTATCCATTCATTTTACAGACATTTCCATACAGTGCAATGCAATAAAGTGCCAAACACCTGCAAATGCAGAAAATTCCTTCATTTTAATACAATACATTGGCCATTTTTTACAGTGCACTCTGATTGGCTATTAAGCTTAACGAACCAGTGCACGAGAAGAAATTTCTAAACTGTTTTGTTGTGGTGACTTTGCACTCTTAAAAACAATTGATCTGCATCTATGGCTCCATGAAGAACATTTGAAGTGGTTCTATGGCATCGCTGCAAAAACACCCTTTTGGAATCTTTATTTTTAAAAGTGCTGGTCTATTTTTTTTTTTTTTTTTTTTTCAGAAAAACCACATGAAATTCCACAACTGTTCAGTGAATTTCTGTCCTCTAATTTCTGTCCTTTTTTCCCAGCAGTTTTAGTTGTCACCCTAGCAGGTGGTGTGGCTGTGAATGTATGGAGAGGACTCAGAGTCTCATCACAGGACCAATGATGAAGCAATTATCTCACGGCAAACAGTACTCTGCCATCATGTGCGACGATCAATGAAATCAATACCACATAGAGGAGGATGAAACCAAATGAGTCGCTCAGTTAAGAGAAAGAGAGGAGGGAATGCAATAAGATGACAGGTTCATCACTGTAATGAAATGGCTCTTGCATTGAGGCTAGAGCTAAGAAAAAACCCTCATTGGTGAGCGATGTAATAATGAGGGTCCAAACATTTGTTTTTCCAATCATTATCAAATTTTTTTAGTGTTTTACTCAAATTACTCAATCCTCACTTTAAATGCACGTCATTTAATAGAAACCATCATATTTTATGCTGTATTCTTTTCGTTCTCATTTAGGCATTGAAACACATGCACACCTTTTGATGGGTGCAAAGTGAGCTACGACAGGGACAGATTAGCCTTTGTGAAGAACTCTTTTGTTTGACAGGTTATATTTCCAAAAATGACTTGACAATCGGCTTTGTAAAAGCCTGCATAATGACTTCATTAAAATAGAAAGCTTGTTTTATTCTGAGCTTTTTAATTTCAGAAGTCTACAAACTTACCATTTTGTGCACTTTAACTTTCAGCTAATTCTGTCAAACCAGCAGGCAGTGAAAGGAGGTGTAAGGAATTCCAATTAAGAATGGCCTGTAGGATGCAATGTTACAGTATCCTTGTCATTGTATGTAGGCTATCTCTAAATTAAGGAAGCAGAGGCAGAAAGGGATAGGCCTACACATGTTGTAAACAAAAGTATTAACAAAGTTTTTTTTCCATGATTTTGGCTTCCCTTCCGCACTCAAACGCCGTTTTGTGTCATTGAAAACAGATTTTTTTAAAAACAGTTTACAAAACGTGACGCTTTTTGCAAATTACATTATACACCAGAAGGTGGCGACAAGGGACTGTTTTATGAGTAATTCATTTATGATTCCCCTTACAAAAAAGAAGTTGTGCTATTAGTATACTTCTTTTAAACTAAAATAGGAATGTATACTTTTAGTCTTCTTTTTATGTACTTCTCAGAAATGAGCTTTATGTACTTTTCAGAAATATACTTAAAGTGACATATAAGTACACTTGACTTATACTTAGAAAAAGTCTAAATATTTTCGAGCTAGCCTATACTTGTGCTCCTAGAATCCGTGTTTTCATTGTTATTTGGTAGGGGGCGCTAGTACACATCTTCTGTACAGAATTTCCAAAAAAACACAAGTGAAGAAGAAACCGAAACAACAGATGCTTCCACACGATCATCAGACATAAAACAGCATCAGAACTGTGTAACATTTTGGAATAAAATGAAGAGGTAATAATGACTGTCAAGCTTTGGGGTGTTGATCGACTCCACCTACATTTTGATTATCATTCTGAATCCAATTCATAGTCTTTTTTCAGCTTTTTGTTCAAAACGTTGTTTATTTCTTTAATTTTTATTTATGAAACTTGCCCACATTTAAGTGTTTAAAAAAGAATGCATGAAGCTAGAATAAAATGTTTTTGTTTACAAGCAGATACCCTGTTCTTCCTTTTGATGTTTTGTATGTTCAGATATTTATATAACAAAATATATACAAATTAATAAATAGGGACATAGTAGTATACTTAAAGTATGATGTAAAGTTCACTTAAAGAAAACTTACGAGTATACTTGCAGTATAAAACTACTAAACTAGTAGTTTAGTGAGACTATACTTCAAAGTATAATGCTACTACTAGTAAACTATCAGTCTACCTATAAGTTTACTTTTAGTATAGTTGCAGTACAAGCTAAAAACTTAGATTTTTGAACTAGTTGTGTACACAAAGTTTATTGTCATTGGCGGTGCATAATAATCAAAGTAAATGGTAAAATGTAAGTTTTTCAGTTTTCATTTTTGTTTACTGAACTTTTTTATAAAAGCAAAATAATTTCTTGTTTACTGATTTGTCGTATAAAACCAGTATCACGTTAATAGTTTTGTAGGTCCTAATATATTTTGCATCTCCTTTTTGCTAAGAACAACACAGAAATCCGTCAGTTTATCCCTCAGTAGGCTCAGAATCCATTCATGTGGTGCAGAATGTGACCAGCTATTTAAGCTCTCAATTACTGTACTGACACTTTGCCTGCTACGCTAATTTCAACCAATAAGGAGAATCCCAAGATGATGTCATTTAGCAACTCATAACCACAGGTGAGCTGATACTAATACTAATGCTTCGGCAAACTAGAAGAAAGAGCAACATGGGCATGAATACTAACATCTCATGTTCTTTGGCCCCACACGCCATGTATACCAATTTAGATCCAGTAAGAGGCCATTACGTGTGGGAATGGCTGATAAACGCTATGTGATCTGCCTAGTACTTTGCAGCTGGGGACCACAGTGCAGTTCAGCGGGATGGGGATGGAAAGGGGGTCATTTTTGAGGTAATCCTAGTGGTATTTATTTATTTAAGGCCTAAATGTAGCTCAAGGTAACTTGGTGTCTGAGTGAATGAATACTAATATTGTTAGATTTGCCTCGGCGGTGCCTCATGGGTTTTTACCTCAATGTTATTTTTCTTTCTTTCTTTCTGTTTGAAAATTTTGAAATATCAACAGCAGTGTCTGTCTAGTCATCTAACTGATTTATTTAGTCAAAGTTATTTTGTAATATTACTGCGATTGTTGGACTGCATGTTAATGCTGTCTGTTCATGCTAATGAATGTCTTGTCATAATGATGCCTTCTTTGTCCTTCCCTAAACCTGCTGCCTTCAAAAAATTACTATACAGAACAATGTCTGGATGATGCAACGGTGGCGGTGGTTGTAGGAATCATCCGATATGCTTTTGGTTTTTTTGTTTCTTACTCTCTTTTTTCCATTTTAGTTTACTGGGGAATTGATTTCAGTGCCTGCTGAAGGAGAGATTAAAATTTAATTTTGACAAACCATAAACCCACAAAGACAAGATTCATGAAACAGGTAAGTATGAAATGTGTGGGGGAATGGGGAAGAGGAAAAGACAGGGAAATAGAGAACGTGAGTTTTTTTTTACTGATGTGTGGCTGGAATTTAAGAGCATCTTTGGCAGAAATGATTGAGGAAAATGTAGACTGCAAAGACTACCCCAAACATTTTTCAAAATAATAATAATAATAATAGATTTTTAATAAAATAGAGTATTAGTAAAAAATATTTGTTCGTTCGTTCATTCCATTGGATGTCTCCAATAGTTTTGTCAGATTCAGTTACTTAACAATACAGACATAGTGATATAGTGTAAAGGCATTTGGAAATAAACAATGATTATTTATTTACTAGGAAACAGAAACACCACATTAGAGAAGGGTGATGTATTACACAGTAACCAGAGAGGCGTCCTGTCCAGCTGCAGATCTGAAAGGCCAGTTTGTCTTCTATTTACACTTTGTCCTCTAAATGCGTTCCTTCCTCTCAATTTATCTCTTTATTTAATTTTTACACATTGACAGTCTGACTGAAGCACGGTGACATGAATTATTCAAATCATAGATAGATAAGTGTTTTACAGATGCATCTTCATACAACTTTTTTTTTTTCAGTAAGAAGCAGATGCTGTTTTACAGAGCATCTGTGACACTGTGACTCGCATATCTTAAAGGAATAGTTCACCCAAAAATGAAAATTTTCTCATCATTTACTCACCCTCATGTCATTACAAACCTGTATGAGTTTCTTTCTTATGTTAAACATAAAATAAGATATTTTGAGGAATTTTAAAGAACCAAACAGTTGTTGGTCCCCATTGACTTTCATATTAGGGAAAGAAATACTATGGTGTTAGTGGGGACCATCAACTGTTTGATTCTTTAAAATTCCTCAAAATATCTTATTTTATGTTCAACATAAGAAAGAAACTCATACAGGTTTGTAATGACATGAGTACATGCTGACAAAGTTTTGGGCCAAGCCATGTAAAAACAGTAATATTGTAAAATGTTATTATAATTAAAAATAATAGTTGTATATTTTAAACTGTATTTATTCCTGTGATGGCAAACCTGAATGTATATGTATGTGCATGTCAAAAAAATATTAATTAAAAAAAAGTTAATTTTGTACCCTGATTATAGGTAAACAGATGATAGGAACAAGAGGAGACAAAGCAATAGACAGAGCAGACAGATGGGTAATAGACAGTAAGACGATATCATGTGTGTGTTTAGAGCAAGATCAGTGTTGGCACACCAAAGCAGAAGGGTGACAGCAAATCATTGGGTTCATCAGACAGACTCCTAGTCAGGACTGATGGGTCACACTGATAGCTGGTGGAGGTGCACACTTCCAGGGCAGTGATGGATGGAGCTTCCCTTGCCTCCTGAGGAATGAGGGTGTGACATTGACAAGGGGGCTGGAGCCCTTTAGATATGTGTTGTATTGGGCCTGATGCGACAACCAGAAGAACCAGATCAATATGAGACAGAGCTGCATGGAAAGGCCTTTGTTCCACAATGAAATCAGCCATTTATCCAAATTATTTACCTTTTCTGCTAAAGATGTCCGTTATCTGCCTGAATGTTGTGTTCCCCTCCCTTATTTATTTTTAAGATCTTATCGTAGGCTCACAAACAGAATCCTTTACACAGACTGAATTATTTAACAGAGCTAATCAATTCACATAGAGATGGTTTATTTGGAAAATGTTTATTCAAAAGTGACAAACTTCTCTATGAAAGTCCTCTTCTTTCTTTTTGTTTTTTGTGGGGGTTTTTTTGTGCTATAGAGATGTCAAACTGAACAGCAATCCCTCACTCACTGATGCAATCTTTCAGCCAGAGAGTTTAAGTGAGTCGACCGTTTCAGATTTCACAGCCCTGTGGAAAACCCATATCGCATTTAGAAGATATCCGTGCAGCTCTGCAAAGTAATTCCAGTCCGAACCACTGCTGAGGGCGCGAGGATGGCCGGTATTGAAATGGAAGAGGGGTTCATATGTGTACAGAGTGTGTTTTGGGGTGGAACATCGAGCCTGCGAGCAGTTGCCCTGGCGTGTGTTATATTAACCCGCACAGGTAGCCGTTTTTTGGAAGGCATTGGAAGATGAAGAGAGGGCAGTGGGCTCAGATTGATGGTGTTCCCGTGAGGCAAGCACTCGGAGGGAAATCCTTATCGTACAGACTGAGTCATTCAAACTAGGCCAGACTGAGAGGATGGAAACCCAAATAAGGAGGGAGAGAGCAGGCGGTTGAAGAGAGAAAGGTGAATTCTTAGAAGTTGAAAAGCGAATAGAGGAAGATTGAGGGCAGAAGGCATGATGAGGAGAGTGACATAATGAAAAAAGGTGCAAACCGATGGTGACAGGGCATTAAAATGAGTTAAAGAGGGAAAGGAGACACTTGAGCATACTTTTGTACATTTTATGCCTTCATCTGCTCTCATTTTATACGTTTAATGTCAGGCATTTTAGTGATCCCGTAAGTCATTACCATGGCCTGTGTATAAAATATATGCCTGCACCTCATGTTTGCGTTCAAATGTTAAGAGCTCCTCAGGGCATCGTCTGACACTTTCTTAACACACCTCGGCAGCCACCAGCTGAAAAGGTCTCTCCGTGTTTACTGAATCATGCCGTAAAGCCAGCCAGGTACATCAGATAATAATGATTTCCCCCCAAAAATGCTCTCTGAAGAGGAATAGTTAATGTTTTATTTTGCTAGAGCTTAACTAATGTTTACAAAATGAAGGCAGAAAAAAGATATTTAGTAAAGATATGTAATTTTATCTTGAGTTTGCATATTCTAGAACAGTATATATATATTATTTTGAAATTTGTGTCCTATAATTATATTATAAATAAGTAAATAAATAAATAATAATATTCCAAATCTATATGGCTGTTTTTTTGTATTAAATAAAACAGCAACAGTGTGCTGTTTTAGTACAACTGAGATGCTGTTGTTTTTATTCTTATTTTGAAACAGGTTTTATTTTATTTTATTTAGTTTTTTTAATTTTCAGTTTTTACTTTAATCTTACCTAAACATTTGTATATTTTGTTGCTTTTTTTAGTTTTAGTTCATTTTAGAACATAAAGTGAAACTAATGAAAATATGAAATGTTGTAGCTAAAATAAAAATAATAATAAAAAAAGTAAATAAAAATAATATAGTATAGTATTTTATATATATATATATATATATATATATATATAATATAATAAAAAAGTTTTATATTAGATATATTTCAGTCAATGTTTATTTACTTAACACTATATATATATATATATATATATATATATATATATGTATGTATATATGTGTGTGTGTGTGTGTGTGTGTGTGTGTGAGGTTTGTATGTAACATTGGCTCTAAAACGTAATAATAATGTGCAGCTAATAATCTAAAATATAATTTAAAATGCAGCTAATAATGACAAAAAAAGAGAGAGAAAAGAAACAGCAAGGTTGAAAGCTTCATTTTCCTCCTGCTCAGAAAACAATCTATGTTAATAGGAGCAAAAAGACATTAAAATGCCATTCGTCTCTGCAAGTTGTTTAAGCAAGTGAAAAGACACGGAGATTAACAGAACGATTCCTTCTCACATAGACACACCAAAGCCGTAAAGTATTGTGTCAGAAACGATAAATGATTTGAATATCTCACTTGTGGCAGGCAAAATGAAAGAACACTTTTCTAGTCTCATTTCTATAAACCAACTGTCTGAATGAACAGTAGGAAAGAAATTCATGTATGCAAATGCACTAAAAAGTTTATGGAAGGGAGATTTTGTAATAACATTCAATCTATCAGCCAGAGTTGAGGATGTTTTCTACACGGCATCTCTCCATATACAGTTAGGTCATGCCAGTGTATAGGAAACAATCATTGTTCCATCACCAGACAGTGTGTTCTTGCGTGTGTGAGGGATCCTCCATTCGCACAGGCCTTATGGTTCAATGACCCCAGCTCAAGTGGAAACAGAGGGCATGAAATAAGCTGTACTTGGGTATCTACTAGTTCTGTCTCTGAATATTATCACAAACCACCCCATGGATTTTTCAGCATGTTTTGTGTTACGTTTCACTGTTTATGCAGTAAAGGATCTCTTATTTATTTTGAGATTTACCTCTATTTTATTCCATTCTGAATATAATTTATAAAATAATTTATTGCATTAAATGTATTAATTTTAATAATTAAATTAGAATGTTTTTTGAAGGATCATGTGATATTAAAGATTGGAGTAATGGTGCTGAAAATTCAGCTCTGCCATCATAGAAATAAATTACCTTTTAAAATGTATGAAATCAGTTATTTTAAATTGTAATAATATTTCACAACATTGTTGTTTTCACTGTATTTTTGATCAAATAAATGCAGCCTTGGTGAGACTTCTTTCAAAAATGTAAAAAAAAAAATATATATATATATATATATATCTCACTGACTTTTGAACAATAACGAAGGACATAAGATCATAAATTTACTAGGCATGCACAATATTGATGCCATATCTGTTATCACTCAATATTAGAGATTTTATATATTTATCATACTGAATAGATAATTATTTTTTTATTTCCCTTATGTTATGTTTCCACTAATTTATTTTTGCTATTATCTAGTATTCACTTAAAGTGAATTTAAAGAAACAAATTTAATTTGTAGGATACTTAGCACAATTTCAAATACATTTTAGTGTTTTTTTTAATAGGGTAATATTTTATATTAACTAGGGTAATATTTACTGTTAAAATCCAAAAACAAACACGTTTAACATATATTTCATATATGCTATTTACTGTATAGCCAAAAGCCTTTAAATCATGATTATCTGCCACACTTTTTGTGCATTTTGCATTTTGACCTGTCTGCAAGAGAGGTCACAATATGTTATAGGCTGCGGTTTGAGGTGTGCAGGTGTGTAGGTCTTTCATTATTCATCCAGAATGCAGCATGCACTCAAATGCTCACAGGGGCCGTGTGAAACACACACTATTCCTTCCATAAACGTATGCAACTCTAAAAACAAACCCCAAAAGATTGCTCCTGGATTTACAGCTTCCCTCCAATTGCCAGCGGAGATTATATGCACGCTACTTGGGCTGTGCCAGCGAAGAGTCCCATTTTAGCTTTACTCAGGTGAATACGTCTGTGAGGACAACATGGTTAAACTGAATATATTTTGAAGCAACTCAATGTAAATCTTGTCAAACAAGTATTACTCAGATAAATCTGGGGAAAAAATATCCTCTGAAGGCGTTGATTGACAGAGCTGGCTGTGGGAAAGAGTCGTGCGCAACGAGCATTTCATAAGAACAACACCTGTGCACCTCTTCACTTCGCGTGCGACGACAGCAAGGCAAACAGATGGCTGTGTGCGGCGAGTGCAGGAGAGTAATGGGAAAGCATCAGTAAGTGAAAACAGATCCTTTGGACTCATTTATCTAAATCAAACCTACTCATAGACACTTTAATTCACACCTGGATCAGTCTGAGATGGACAGAATGCGAATTTGAGTTTGTTTGTCGTCAGAATTCAGTTCAGCCCATTTGGTTGGTGTGAAAGCATTTGTTTGACTAAGCAATCGAACCAAGGAGGAAAACTTGTGACCCTCAGGTCAGATACTTTACTTATTTGGCTCCGTCTCACAGGGTCAGCTTTACCCGTGGGAACCCACAGGGCTTTATCTGTGTGGGGTTTATTGATCTAAATGGTTTGATTGTTTGGTTTTGCTTATCGGTGTTGGCTATAATGAGCTATTTGTGAGGTTATTATATGAGGCTCAACTGCTTCCCTCTCTGCGGTCCTTTAGACATGGAACATCTAAATGTTAATAACGCTGCACTAAAACAATGTTAACGAGCCATTAGCATCCCTCTGGTGTCTGTGTCCTTCTCTCAGAGACGATGCTCTGCCTCTGTCCAGCTTTGGAAATCTAGATCACATCAATAGAAGAAGAAAGGTCTGCTATATTTGGATTGCCTGTTTATTTACTAAGAAGCAGCAAGGGGCAAGAGTTCAAGTAAAGTTGTTTAAATTGATAATAATGCCAACAAATGGCACTATAAAATAAAATATAAAATAAATCGTTAGTTTAAGACATACTGTCACGTTTTTGGTCTTGTTTTGCCCCGTAGTTCTTCCTGAGTTTCCTTATATGGTCTTTTTCCTGTTCTTGTTTCATGATTCCTCATTTAGTTAATATGATTCTATGCACCTGGTTTGTTTATTATCTTATGTATATTAGTTCCTGTTTTTTCCCTGCATTTTCTGTATTAAACTTGATTCAAGTGAAATTTGAAACTTTTGAACTTTCTATTCCTCAAAGAATCCTGAACAAAATGCATCTTGGTTTCCATAAAAATATTAAGCAGCAAAACTGTTGATGATGATAATAATATTATAAAAATAAGAAGAACTGTTTCTTGAGGAGAAAATCAGCATATTAGTATGCTTTCCCAAAAAAAGGAATAAATTCTATGTTAAAATATTTGAAAATAATAACAGTTATTGTAATCATACTTTACAATATTGCTGTTTTTACTGTATTTTTGAGCAGATGAATGCAGCCTTGGTTAGACTTCTTTCAAAAACATTAGAAAATCTTACTGGCCTTCAAACTTCATAATGATCATAATGTAGTTTTTCAAAAAATAAATTTAAAATGGAAGTACACTTGCGATTTACTTCCAAAAATGTGTGTTGTACATTATTTTGATGATGCATTTCATGAGCTGTTCTTATATATGGAAAAGTATGAGAATTTATTTGTATGCTTTTGTAAAATGCTTAATATTTGTGAGCTCCAAACCTAATGCTTAACAACTTCAAAATACCATAAAATGATATTAAATTAAAATGTGCAGGCATCCTGAAAAGCATAAACGACAAAGCTATGGAGATATCCATCACATGTGGATATGATAGCAATTATGTACATCTGCTCAAAAGCTACTGCTGTGCTGTGCTGTGAAATTTTAATTACTTTGCGACACTAAAATGTGCTGCTCTGAATGAGATGTGTGGATGAATAACCAGTTATTTACTCTTCAGCATCAAGAGCTTGTCTGCTGTCTTCTTATTGAAAAACTTAGCAGTTATGATTAACTCTTCCATTATGACTGAAGTCAGTTTGACCTCACTGCAATATTAAAATCAAAAAAGCACATGAGCTTTATTTTTCATGCCTGTTCCCTTCTGGCACTGGTGACCTTAACCTCCTATAAGTGATGATGGAGTGAGCTATCTAAAATAGCTTCGCATATAAAGACAACATTTGGGGTCATTTTGAACTAAAGATCTGCCAACAAAATATATATGTATATCAGCAATCAATATTTCTTCTCACTTTTGTTTTTAGCCTTTGTGATCTTTTAATATGGGTTAACTTCACTATCAGCCAAAATATCGCCTACATCTGGTTGTACTGAATGCCCTTATTTCCTTGCTCTACCATAATGATGTTATGGGTGTACAAAGTTAAAATTCTTTCTCCTATCTCAAATTAATTTGCAGATAATGTATTACTAGGCCCAGCTAACAAAATATGTTCTATTTAATTTCTAGTAAGTAATGAAAAAGTTATTTCTGAATGTTCTCTGAACATTCACAATGTCCAGTTATTTAAATGTTTTAAAACCTTTTTTTTTTTTTTTTTTTGGCTTGGTGATGCGAGCAATGCGAACCTAAAGACTAGATTACTTTGAACAAGCATTCTATTAACGTTACTGGAAGAACATTTGCTCATAACTTGGATAGAACCTTGCCAGAACGTTCTAAGAACATTTCCTGTTAGATAGGAAATTGCAATCTCATTAGTGACATGTCAAGGCCAAAAAAGGTCCAATATGCAGGCCAAAGTCAATTTCTGCCTATAAATAGCCTAGAACTCCAAATCTAAACATAAACTCGTGCCATTGACACCCACTTTCATGAGATCGGGTTAAGCTTAAACTCGTTGCAAAATCTGCACTGGAAAAACATTCACCAGTCGTGTAGATTCTTATTGAAATGACTGATTTCACCCACTAAAATTCACCAAACAATGTTAAATGTGACTGCACATTAAGCCTATTAACATTATTATTATTATTACTTCATGGTATTCAATTCATGCTTAATTTGTATGCACTTCACAAAGCAGCATGGTCAGGTTTCTGAGCTTACCCTGAGATGAAATTCTGCGGGCAGCCCTGGTTTGATATGTCGTATTATGTCACAGCGAGCTGTGGTATTGCATTTGTGAAGAGCTGGAGGCTCACATGAAGATTTAAATGACAGAAGGCCACACGCTCCCTGCATGTCAGAGTTCTGCATGTCAGACGGCAGGAGGCATTGAGGGAGGTAAAGTAACTCCATCAGTCATTCCAGAATGAGAAAGGCATTGCAGTCAGACTCACGCCCGCGAGCGCTCTCCATCTGCGAGTGATCAGGCCTGTGAGGACTGTGTGTAATCCAGGCTCTGTTTCTGATCACGACGTTTGTGTTCAGGTTCATGTCATGAAAAACGCTTGATGTTCAGCTACCACCACATGCTATTCCGCTACAGCGTTTGGCGGAGACACCCACTGGGAAACACTCTCTTATTTGTCGATATGTTGTGAGAGTAAAGAGAATCATGTATAACGTCATTAAAATTTCTTAATAATGTCTCAAGGTTTATGTATTTCGACTGAATTCTTCGCAGATGCTTTTAATTAAAATTTTAAGCACTGGAAATGTGGAAAAAAGACTGGAAGAGTGGGAATCAAATAGTTTAGAGACTTAGAATGGGAGAAAAATGTTAAAAGAAATAGTTCACACAAAAAATTCTGTCATATTTTTCTCTTGTTGGTTCCCATGATACTTTCGTTTTTCATCTGTGGAACACAAAAGGTGAATTTTTGAAGAATATCATGGACACTCTTTTTAATGTAATGAAAGCGAATGAGATCTGGGACTGTATAGTTTCGAAATAACAAAAAAGCACTATAAATATATAATAAAACTGGGCAGTACAACTCACGCGCTGTATTCCAAGTCTTCAAAAGCCATACAATAGCTTTGTGTGAGGAAAAGGTTTAAAATTAAATTTTAAACACTAGATAAAAAAGTTCACCTTGGTGTGTAGTGAAGTATTCCTAAACAATTCTTCTGAGTCAAATCTTTTTGTTAAGTCAGCTGATTGGCTTCTCAAAACCAGTCTGATTCACAAACTATAATGATTCTTTTCTCAAAATCAGCTATTTTTGTTCTCAAAATCGATCCGTTTGCAATGGCTGGAGAGAAGGATTATCAGTCAAACAACTTAATTTTTATTCTGTTTTTCTCCAAGAACTTATAAGCAACTTTTATGATACATTTATGCTGCTTTTGTGTCCTTTTTTAAGCTTGTACTCTATTATAATGGCTTGGGAAAGAATGACCAGAATATTCTTCTGTGTTCCAAGAAATAAAAAAGTCATACACTCTTAAAAATAAAGATTCCAAAAGGGGGTTTTCACAGTGATGCCACAGAACAACCGTTTATAAAGAACATTTTAAAAACCTAAAGAATCTTTTTCCAACATAAAGAACATTTCGTGCAATGGAAGTGTTCCATAGGATGCCACTCAAGAATGGTTTAATTTTTAAGAGAGTATGGGTGTAAAATAACATGAGGGTGATTAAATGACAGAGCTTTCATCTTTGGGACGGCCAGTTCTTAAAAAAAAAGAATGATAATAACTGTGTGAACATGAAAACGAGAGAGAGTTCATGTTGAAGAGCAATGTGGCAGCACTGTACTCCACTGTGCATTCTGGGAGCTGGCTGGACTGCACTGTCATAAAAGCATATCACAGAGGCTGTATCTGCAGGCTGCCTTGGCCCAAGCACTTCGCTTTGATGGATGGTCATTTTCATTGCCTTCTCACGTTTAATGAAGCCTGCAGTTCAGGTCTTAATTGAATGCTCTCTACAGTCTCAAGTTATTCACCTCGGCCTGCTCTCTCTCTCTCTCTCTCTCTCTCTCTCTCTCTCTCTCTCCCAGAACCTGCCGTCTCTGCTCCGTTTTCTGCACCGCACGCTTGCTCTTGTTCTTGTTTTTGAGGCTGATCTCTGATGAGTTATGATTGAAAAGAGCGGAGCCTAACACACATATTTTCACTCACACTGTCTAATGCTTTTATGAGGCCGCAGGAGCCAGGGATACTGAGTGGGCAATGCTGATAAAGGCATATAGGGCAAAACACATAACTCTTATTTTGTTTTTCTTCCTTTCTCTTCATCTCTTGCTCTCTCAGGCTTTGCCTCTGCCTCCTCCTCTAAAGTATGCCTGAAGAAATGACTATATTGGTAAGAAGCCATCATTTGGATAATAAATAGTGAATGTCCAGTTTCCATGGTGAGATTACCCTCTCGGTTTTAAACAATTATTCATTTTCTAAAAAAAAAAAAAAAAAATCATTATTCATATTTAAAAATCTATATTTTATTTGAAAACCTCTTCTCCTTACTTCTGTACAACACACACAAGAAGTGTGTGTAAAACGTTAAAACAAGTCAGAATGCTACATAATGTGCCATTTAAATGAGTTCCAATCCTCGTATTTGATAAACGTGTGACTGGGGCAATGGAATTAGGCAAAAATGCAAGATATCAAGATGCATTTAAATAAAAACTTTAGCAATTTTAACATGAGCACCAGGTTTTTAGGATTCTGCAAAAGGCACAAACGTAGCGATCAGAAAGGTCTGGAAAAAAAAAAAGATTTTAAAACAACAACGCAGTGGAATGCAAAAATGTGAGATGTGGGACTTGAGATGCATCTTTTCAATCTATTTTAACTTCGAACGCTGTGTTTTTGCCATGTCATGTGCAAGACGCCACAAAAGATGCGAGAACCCAGTGCAAACCATCTAGCACGTTTGCATAGAAAAAAACACAGAATGGGAAACAGCTTTGAAACTTTTGAATATTTAAATCACTCCTTGTTTAAGTCAGTCATTATTGATGTTTTTTTCAGAGACTCTTTTTGCTTGTTACATTGTTGAGCCAGTAGGTGGCAACAAGTGACATTCTTCTATTGATTTAGCCTTCATTTATTCAACTGGATTGAGTCAGAAGCACTAATTCATTCAGGAATGACATACAGTAAGTGACCACCTTTATGATTGATTCATGTAATTGTTTACTCAAGCGATTTATTCAGAAACACTAGGAGAGACTTCATGTTGTTTAAAGATGCTTCTGCGGCTTTGTTTGGAGGAGTTTTCGCTCTACCAATAAAAACTGCTCCAAACAATGCCACAGAAGTGTCTGTAAACAAGTAACTGGCCATTTTCGTGTCTAACGTCTTACTCAAGTTATTCAATATTAACTTAACATTCATGCTGATATTAGTAAACAACAGCATTCTAGACTGTGTGATATTGTTTGGCACCAGCAGGTTCCATTTTTATAATCCAGGACACTTACTGATCAAAGAGAAACATATAAACAAATGACAAAACAAAAATTAGACAGGAACTTTACTGCAAGTAGACAGGAAAAACTCCAGGAAGAGAATATCAAATTATATGCATCCTAAATATTTCATCTGCATATGCATTATATTGCACAGTGGAGATGCAATGATTTAGATGCACATTATATAACTTAGGCTTTTTAATAACATCTGTATTGAGTTTGCTATTGACATACTTTTATCTTTTTTTTTCAATGTCTGTTTATGATTTATTTCCATCTTGTTTCCTCTCAATGAATTACCTTGATGTAATGGCTTTGTTGTATATGTGGCAGACCTACAAACTGCAGCCTTCAGATAGAAAAGCCTACATGCTTAAAAATAAAATGCTCACACAACACATTTTTTTCTGAGGTAACTGCTTTATTAAAACTGTCCATATACAATATAGAGTACGTGACAACTTATGATTAACAGAAACAGTAAAAACAGCCAAAAAAACAAAAAGAGTAGAACAAAACAGGTGGTCAGAACAATGTGAAGGCATCTGCCGATGTGAACCCTGGAGGAACTGCAATGAGAAAAATATAAGAATTACTTCAAGCATCACATTTCTGTTTCAAGATTTTACTTTTAAATAATTCTTTGGCACAATAGATGGAACACAAGTTTGAAGACATAAATTAACTGCCAAGTCACCTGAAATAGGTGGAACCTCTGTTTTAAGCATAGCATTTACTTTCTTTGCATAGGGAAAAAATGTATATATATATATATATATATATATATATATAATTTATTATTTTATTTTTTTTGAGCTGAATTTCGGG